>RXPK01002636.1:0-104922 GCA_004143645.1 Protaetia brevitarsis | reverse complement strand
TGTATTCCTGAGATATTTCCAAACACCGAAGACATTGCAAATGACATTTTTTTTCAAAAAACGCCATGTAATTCGGAAACGGCACAACTTAGCCCCAATGTATGCCTAACGTATTGTTATTTAAATTTAACAAGGAATCCAAAAACGCAATAATATACAGGGTATTTCGTTTAAAATAATAAAGTTAGTATTTACTTCCGGTGCAACCGGAAGTCCGCCATTACTGAAACTAATTTTAACATGTGTAGAATATGATTCAAGGCAACATTTATTTGAAACGTTTTTTTTTTTTCAAAAAGACAATAATAAATTGGCTAGGAACTGTTGCATCTTAGGTTGGACACCCGGTATATATCGTTCCATACTTATTGTAACACCCTGCATATAAATAGCAATATCGCATTTGAACCTTTTTTTCTATATCTCACCATTCAAAAGTTATTTTGGATAAACGAAATTTGGGGCAGACTTTAAGTGAAATTGCACTCCGTTAAGTTGAAGTTCCGCAGCAACAGAAAGTGTCCTTGAGTAACACTCCATGGGGTGTAGAAACAAGTGAAGTTTCATTAGAATTCGCTATTTACAGCTCCTAAGGTTCTCTTGTAAATGTTAAAATTCATAACAAAAAATGCTTTTTACTTCGAAATTTAAGAGAGATATTAATTAGTAATGTTTGGTTTAGCTACAATAAAAGGAAACTAGTATTATAAAAAGCAAAATACTTACTTAGCAGGTGCTTAACTTCATTTTTGAAAGAATGACTTCAATTTTCAATTAAGTGGTTTTAGTAAATAAAACTAGCATAATTAATTCATATGTTCACTTGTTTATTCAATAATTGTTCTCATTACAATTATATACAAATATAGATATAAAATACATTATAAGCCGTTAAATTTTGTTATTATATACTTATATTTAATAAAATATACATATATACATTTATAGATACACACTTACAAGGTATACTTTATAATAACAGTATGTATAATTGGGTAATAAGGGCGATCAGTAAGAAAATGCATTTTTAGACCTCTTTAGGTAATATTACAGCGAATATATACAAAGCCATTAATTATTTATTATTACCCTATTTTATAGGTTTCTTTTTCTGCTTGGTTGGATAATCTTACTAGGAAGAAATACACAATTGCATAAAATCGCCCGAAAGCATTCATACTTCCCAGTTCAATCAAAATTCGAGAGATAAGCAACATTATTGTCGGCTCAGAATACAATTATTTCCCCTACTGATCTGTAGGAAATTGTACAATTTAAGCAGAGATATATGAGCACAAAATTTCTCTTAAAATCGTGTCAATTCCAATCAAGCGATTGCGTTGATCTATTCCGGTTTGCTGCGAAATACGAACTCCAATGTAATAGGGTTGCTACCACAGAATAGCATAACAATCAGAATTCTCACTTGCATACCTGGGAAAGTTCGCACATTTCTAGTGGGCATCTGAAAACCTCCATCTTCTAAAGAATGATTTTACTTCACTGCATTCGAAAAGCGAGCAGCTGTAACTGTGCGTTGCTAATGTTTGTTTATCTCTTTGAATAGTTGTGAATTTTTAAATTTTGGATATTTGACATTGGTATATAGTTATTTCATTCTTTAGGTTAGATGAGTACAATATAATCGTTTTTTTTATAACCTATTTACAAAACAATACAGTAAATATGCAATTATCGCACCAAAGTAAAATATTGGTATTACGGTGGAAGTAAAATTTATTTGCCAAAGTTTTGATATGCATTCAGGCACCGAAAATATGCTAAAAACTAAGAAAATTGCATAAGAAATGTGTCCCATGCTGGATTTAACATGTGTCATAGTATAGACAGAATTGTTGAATTAATTCGGTCAGAATTTCCTGAAATCAATTTATGAATCAGTTTATTTAAAAAAAATCTGCTGAAGGCACCATTGCGAGTAGCTCAGATATTCCTTTATCACTTTTTGTTACGCGTTGGGGTACATGGTTAGAGGCTGCTATATTTTGGGATAAGTATTTTCCTCTTCTAAAAATTTGTATTCATAGCTTGAAAGACGTTGCAGTAAATATCAAGCAATGTAGACAATTAATTGTAAGGGAAGATTTGCCGGATAAATTAAAATTTTATTAGCAGATGTTTTAAAAAAAATACCCACAACTATTATACAGATCAACACAGGGAAGTACGATAATGAACAGTAACGTGATTGGCTTACAAAGCTGAGAGGAGAAGGTGAAGTGAGCGCCTTGGTTTTAGTCTGATACGCCGTGTCTCCACATACGAATTAATTCATTCGCCTCACCCACTTTATTATGTTTTCTTTTGGTTTTTGCTAGAAACTTTTTGATACTGATATTAATACACTAGTAGATGCAATGGATATTATAAAGTACGTAAATCCCAACAAAGGCCAACAATAAGATATTTTACTAACATTCTGTATAAAAATAGACAAACTTAAACTAAATACCCAAACAAAAAAGTAAATTCTTGACTTAGAACTGAGTAAAACAACGGCCAAAATATTGTTCTAAATAAAATAATTTACGTTAGAAAGGAGTAGAATTAAAAAAATATTTACAGATAAATAATATTAAATTAAAATACTTCTAAAATAAAACGAAAACACTTAATTCAGTGTTAAATAAATTTCAAATTCTTCATAACTTGTAAATAAATAAATATTTTCTGAACTAAAATAAACTCCGAATTTTTATGCACCTGTTACGAGTAGATCGAAAAATTCAAACAAAATTCTTAAATTAAATGTTCGAAACGTCCTCCGTCTACTTCCAATAAACAATAAGCTACCCCATTGTAAAAATTATGTCTTACGTTAGATAATACCTCAGGACTAATTGATAATAAGGTGTATGTAATTTTTAAACGTAATTCATCGAAGTTATGGACGCGTTGCTCTTCAAATCCGCATATCTACGATTTAACATAACCCCATAAAAAAAATCATTTGGTGCCAGATCTGGAAATCTGGCAAGCCACGGAATTGTACCTTGCTGTGAAATAATACGGTCTCCAAAGATATTATTTAAGCATTGACGCACTGTTGCGCTAGTATGGGCAGGACAACCATCTTGCTGATACCATACATTTTCCATTACTATGTTTGGTGTTCTGCGAACACTGGGAATTATACTATTTTGTTATAAATCTAAGTATTTCTGCGCGTTTAACGTTCCTACAATGAAAAATGGGCCAATGATATTGTTCCTCAGGATACCCGCCCATACATTTAACTTTTGTGGGTACTGCGTGTGACCGGTGTACACAAGATTTCTGTTTGTTCTCGACCAATAACGCGTAACTGATGGATTATGAGACCCATGCAAATAAAAAGTGGATTCATCCGTGAACAGAATATTACAAGTGAAATTCTCATTTGCCGCGCACTTCTCAACTATGTTAAGGCAGAATTGTATCCGATCGTATTTATCTTGTGGGAAGATTTCATTCGTTTTTTGTATGTGATAAGAGCGGTACTTGTTCTTTTTTAAATTCTACGTGCAGTTTCTCGCGATATACCTAATTGTTCCCCTATCTGCGAAGCTGATTGGGCATAGTTATTTTCGACACTAGCGCATACCATTATATCACGCTCTTGATTTGCATTGTTTGAGACTTTTTTATGAAGTGATGGTGAAACACATCCAAATTCCTCAAAATTCGACTTTATGTGATGTATGGTATTGTATCAAGGAACATGGCGATTATTAAAAGTGTCTTGAAAGAGACCTATAATAGATAACAAGGAATGACCTTGGTAATACCACTTTATTATTTGCACTTTTTCGTCTTTTGTGTACTCCATCATAACTCCGTACCCCTCAAAGACCGATAAACGACTGATGATTTTCAGTCAAACGCTCGCATATAACTATGTACCTAAGTGCGCACGCTGTTTTACTCATTCCCACTAGCATTCCCCTATATATGCATTATCTTAGCTGGGTGTGCTATAGTGTATATTTACAAAAAACGAAATTTAAAATTAAGTGAAGCTCTTGAAAAATTAGAGACGCTGTTTGAAAATGATAGAAGGTCCTATCGGCTAAAAAATACGTAACAAACTTGATTCTGTCATGGAACGTAATTCAAACTTCAATACTTTAAAAGCTACTTCACAAAACACAATTAACCACGAAAACAAGCCACACTAACAAACTGTAAGGTTGAAAGATTTTTCTCCAAATTCTAATATATTTTCAAGGTAGAAAAACGCTATTTGTGACCGACAATTTAGAAAAACACATTGTAATTAATGCATATTATTCTAGTATTAATGGGAATGATGAGGCTGAATAATAAAATATAAAGTGATAAATAGCTGAATAAAACTTAAATAAACAGATATAAAGCGAATTTTAATCCCACTTACTTTCCTATTCATCAATAAAATATTTATATCTGTACCTTGTCTACCACAAAATATAATAAATAACAGTATTAAATAAGATAACTAATGAATAGTTAGTATTTATTTGTTAAATTCATCGGACTGCGCACCACAATGGAAGAACCTGCAGTCGAACACTTGATGACTGCGCTTGGTCGACTCAATATGCATGCAAAACTATTTTTTTTGTCTACTCTCTGATTATAACACACTCTTATTTTTTCATTTATAAGTAAGAAGTATATTTGGTTTAATTTGTTTAACAGTAATTAAAAAGGTAACGAATATATTTCTAGATTCCAACCTGAGTGCGATAGTGGTATAAATCCTAACTCTGCTTATTTCACTCCTGACTATTAATCTTCCCGAAATGGCGTCTGATGACGTTCGAGGTCACAAAATATAGCATGCAAAGATCAAAGGTGCCGACTGAGAGTGAAACTTCTGATTGTTATGCTATTCTTTAGTTGGTACTGTCCTGCATGTAATGTAACCCATCAGGTAGCAAGTCAGATATGATAAGAATTTCTCCATCAGATGCGTTTCCCCTGCGAAAGGATACAGGTATACAGAAAGTATCTACCGGAATTGGATTAAAAAAAAAACAAATTCATACGGTGTTTTGAAATATGGAAATGTAGGTCGCTATTGTAAAGGATTTCCCAATTGTTTGGTTGATGTACCATGGGAATGAGTTTGCCTCATAAATGAGATTGAAGTTCAATAGTCGCGATATGGTAGGGGATATAATCGAATTCTTATGGGATGATACGATGATGTGTTTTGACAATTTTGTAGATAAAAAATGAAAAATGAGGTTTGTACAAGGTTGCTATGATATTACACATATAAAACATTGAATATATCAGTTTTATTTCGGAGCATTTTTTTGATTATAAATGTATAATTAAAAGAGGATTAGGGTATGCATTGTGAGTTGCATAAATTTAAATAGTTCTAAGGTTTCGTTTTATGTAATATGTCTAATATCCAACATTAATACTGTAGCTTGGAGCTAAAAAGGCCAATGTCAATATTGTGCTGTTTTTAGTAAACCATTGCATTTTATTTATTTTCGTGTCAATTTCGGAACATCGACCTAATTTCTATTTCCAACAAAACATTAAAAAAATATATATTAGATATTTCTTGCGAAACTTTAGAGCAGCCGTGGGTGTGGAAGCATAATAAGAAAAATTTTGTTTGCCCTCTCACTGGTTATTGTAATCACGTGCTAAATTAGTTCACTGTGCTGAAATGATAGCGTTGTATGCATTTAGGAAACTACATGATCGACGTGACGTTGATTTGTAAATTGATTAAAAGGGACTAATCCATCTATACATAAAAACATACGTTTAGCCAAACCAAAACAACAAATTCTAAAGTTGACCAAGCATTTCAGTGTGTTTTATATACAATTTATACGCAAAACTATCATTTGCAAAACACAATGTCAAGCAGCCGGGATTACGTTGTATTAAATTGCTCTAATATGTACTGTGAAAGACACGTCGTTATAGGTACATAAAAATTTTGTTTTATACTACAATTTCTGTTATAAATAAAGTATTTTTATATGTTATTTTAGTGTTATATGTATCTATTTATATCCAGATTTTGTCATATACCAAATATTTCATGACTGTAGTAGTACACTTATTACAAATAATTGTAGTATTATTGTTATGAAATATATACAGTATGTCCCCGAATTGACTTTACAATAGGTATAATTGACCAAAAATTTTCGAATTGGAGTTTCATATTTTGGGATTCCGCTCTGCTTGGTCTGAAAGTTATTTCTAGTTTACTTTCGATTTTTTAAAGTCAAGTATGCCTTTACAGTCGAGCAAACACTATTTTAGTTATAGGTAAACTACCTTTTGCGTTCACAGTTCGCCAAAGTGTGTAAGAAAAGTTGTTCAGAATGAAAAGTTATGGCGTTTTGCATATTTTCAGAATGATCAGCCTACTTTGATAAATCCAGTATTGCTTAGTGTTGCAATTGAAACAGCGATGGGGTGGTTTACTAATTACAAAAACAAAAAACATCGATTACGATTAGTATGACATGTGTCGTTATCTTTGATATCGTTGAAGTAATATCACAAAACTGATTTTCATTGCGAAGTAATGACAATATTTTTACAATAAAATGCTAACGTTAGAATAGAAACTATATTTAGTACAGTGTTATGGACGTGGAAAAAGTTTCGGTTACGTGATTGAAAAATTTCCAGATACATATTTATGTATCACGTACGGGTGCTCAGAAGCTTATTAAGAAGAAGAACTAGCTCAGTACTAAAAGTAAAGAAAACAAAGAGAATGCATAATGAAGACGATGCCGCTACTCTGCTAATTTTAGATTCGGTACAAAATGATCCAAAATTGTCGTTGAGGAAGCGGTCGCTTCGCTTAGGCATTAGTAAATCGAGTTTTGGAAGACGGGAAGATTTATCCATACAAACCCATTTTTAATCATACTTTGGAACCAGGCGACGAAGCAAAACGTCTAGATTTCTGTTTATGGATAGGAAGCAAAATAGCAAGTAATCGTTATCTTTATCGAAACATTTTGTTTTCCGATGAAGCTACATTTTCTACCAATGGAATTGTTTCCTCGCAACATGTTCGAGTATTGAAGTGACACAAATCCTTTGTTTAGAATTACAAATCATAGGCAATATTTTGTTAAAGTCAATGTATGGCGTGCTATTTTATATTATGGAATAATAGGGCCATATTTTTTTTTTCTAACGTTAACCAGCATACATACTTGAATATACTAGACAATTTCTTCAATGACGCTTTAGGTGAGTTGCCTCTCAATTATCGGACGTATGTATTTCCAACACGATGGTTGTCCATCCATTATTCACAAATTATTATGAATTAGTTAAACCGTAAATGGTGGATGGGTAGGAATGGTCCAGTTTTATGACCCCCAAGGAGCCCACATTTGACTATTGCCGATTTTTATTTGTGGGGACGTTTAAAACTTGTAGTGTATGCAGAAAATTTACCCAATGATGTCGAGATATTAAAAAATCGCATAAGAGATGCTATATCCGCCTTACCAATTCAAGAACTCCGGAATAGCTTTAAGGAACTGCGACGGAGGATTAAATTATGCAGCGACGAAGGTGGAGGGTTAATAGAATAACTTAATACTTGTTTTTTGTTTTAATAATTTAATTAAAAATTTCTTATATTTTTTTGTTTTTGTGATCATTAACGCATCTCAAGGTATGATTGTAGTTTCAATTACAGATTTATTTTTTTAAAGACAAGCTGACACAAAACGAAGTTGAAAATAAAGTTGACACAAAAGGAAACTGAGCAATACTGGATTTTATCAAAGTAGGCCGATCATTCTGAAAATATGCATAACGCCGTAACTTTTCATTCTGAACAACTTTTCTTAATAACACTTTGGGGAACTGTGTACGGAAAAGGTAGTTAACCTAGAACTAAAATAGAGTTTGCTCAACTGTAAAGGCATACTTGGCTTTAAAAAATCGAAAGTAACCTAAAAATAAGTTTCAGGCCAAGCAGGGCGGAATCCCAAAATATGAAATTCCAAAATTTTTGGTCAATCGTACCTATTGTAAACTCAATTCGGGGACATACTGTATATCCAAATAAAGATCTTGAACATTTAAAGCATATGAAACGACCCATTTAAATGCATGTGCCGTCAGATTAGTTGTAGTTCGGTGTGCTGAAGTTAGAGCATTAAGGCCGTAAGATAGTTTATATACAAACTTTTAGGTTTTATGTTTTTAATTTTTTTTTAATAAAAATGTTAAAAACAATTGGTCGGATGGCATGTTGAATTATTGAATTATGGAAGTTTTTCTTTCAAGTCCTCTGCTACTAATTTTGTGTTTTTTCATGTTTTATTTTCTCGTGTAACAATAAAAAAATGTTTGCAGGGTTACGTTTTTATTATACAAATTGGAAAAGATGTTTCAACATTGAAACATTTTTGTTATACACGGAAAAACCAATTTGTTCAGAACAACAAAATAATTTCAAAACAAATTTTGTCATGAAAATTTAGTTAATCCAACAAAATATTTCGTTATTTCAAATAAATAATGGGTTAAATGAGCAAATAATTTGGTTAAACTAACCTAATACTTGTTTGCCCATATTTAACTCAATATTTAGTTAACTTAAACAAAATTTGGTATTATCAACTAAATCGATTTTTCAATGTACGTGAAAAAAAAAGTTAATTAAAAATATATCTATCTATGCCTATTCCCAAGAATGCGTTTTTATTTTATTAAGTACGTACTGAATTAAATATAATTTCCTAAATTATATTTACTGATTAATCAAAGAAAACAAATCAAAAGTTTTTCTTTTTATTATTATTTATTTTATGATATTTATCAATCAATACCATGTTATTCATACAATACAAACTCAATGTGTTTGCTAACATTATAGAGAATAATAAAAAAAATATAAATATTGCATACATCCCAAAGCAAATATTGTTCCACACCCGGTGATTACAGCCGTACAATAAATCACACTCTCCGAAACACAGCACGAAAGAACCTTATTTCTATTTTTCTACTTTCGGAAATCGAGATCTAAAATTACCGTATTTTATTATATGCAATGTAGTAATTATTTTGTTTACATTACACTGGCCTATAGACAACCAATTTATTTGGGGGTGTGGTTAAATCACATACTTTAATTGTACTACCACTAGCAGCATCTAGCGAATTTTAGTTGTCTCTACTAAGTACCTTACGACCTTAAGTTTCCACTCCCAGGAGCAGCCAGATAAAATACGAAATATACAATATTGCTTGCCCGTGGCCTCTTTAATTAAGTAGCATAAGTATAGCAGCTCTATTTACATATTACAATTTTTGCAATTTTATCCAATTTTTTGAGTGGGAACCAAGTCAGTAGTTGAGCTATCGTGAAAGGCTATTGATTTGAACAATGAACCTGTTCTAGCAAACCCTGATTAATTCATATTATTGTTCACTATAATTAAATTACAATAAATTTTTTAAAATATTCCTTCTGTTAAATAGGTATAGTTTGCGAAGATTTCTTATAAATATTTTATTTCGAGGAAAAATAAATGTAAAAGGAGATCTGATGGATTGAAAGTTTTATTGAGAAAATGCGATACTCTTCTGGTTAATGCAAAGATTCATTTCCAACGAATTAAATATTCAACAATGCTTCAGAATTATTTATTCTTGCACTTCTTTTTTTCCATTAACGGTTTAAAATTTAATTGGTATCGAATCTCGCAGCAAGGTTGTCAATGCAACTCGATTTTATATTTAATTTTTTTTTTACCATTTCCGATCTTTAATCTTTCTTCTCTGTCTGTTTATCATTTGCCCTCTCGATTTGCCCATAACGAGGATGAAATGTCCTTATAATAGATATACACGTTGAACACAACCGTACCTGCCATTCATTTTCTTACCGATCGACCCTCGAATAGAGGAGATATGATCTGAATTAGAAGGAAAGTCTCTCCCACCCTCTCTTGCTCTCTCCCATTCTTTCTCTCTCAGTTTCTCGCACACTCTCGTTCTATCGCACTCGTTCACGTTTTCGTCGCCGTTCGCGCACCCTTTTCCTCCTTTCGCTCATCTTGGGCTCTCACGGACTCTCGTGATCGGAAGACAGCGACCCATCCATCCGCGGTTAAGCCTCGCGACCGCCACCGCCACCGTGCCCACTCCCGCCACTGGCTCCATCACTCGCGTGCTCTTTAACAGAAAGAAAAGAGAAAAATAAGGGATAAGTATTGGAGGCAGGCGTGATAGATGAGTGCAGCGTGACATTGGCAAGCAAACGAACACAGTTTTACGTGAATCTATCGGATTTAGCGTCTAGATTATACAGGGTGTAACAGTGGTAACGCCGTGGTCTCTGTTAGTCAAATGGCAAGAATTTTTAAAATGTTTTATATTGGGATATATGTAGGCGGATTAGATCTACAATTTAAAAATAATGTGCAATATACAGGGTGTTCCAAAATTTAGCAGCGAATCAAAGCTATGTTTTTCTTAATGGAACGCCCTGTATTTTATGGCATTTTTGAAATGCACACTAAAAACTGGAACAATTTTTATTTAAGGTTTCCTATCCCTAATTTTTATAGTTTATGAAATATTTCAATTTGTTTAAAAATGCAATGTTGTAAAAAAAGTCTAGTATCTCGGAAACGAATTAATTTAGAGAAGTGAAACGAAAACCGTAAATGGCAGATCCTTTGGCTGATTGAATGCGATATTCAACGTTTTCTAGTTGTATACATGATGTTCAAGTACCTAAGCCAAAGTTTGTGAATTTTACTAGTTCGTAACTTTGTTATTTTGTTAATGGAACACCCAGTATATTTTTACGTTGATAGATAGAAAGTTTTATTTTCTTTAAACCAGTATTAGGAGTCCCTATACCAATCTCCACTAGTTTTTAAGTTATTTGGATTTTTTTAGGTCTAAGTAAATTGTCATTACCTTAATTTAATCTAGGTAGCTGGTAATTTTTTGAATGTGTCAATTTGCCGTGCGTCCCGTCAGTACCATGAAAGCATAGTCGTTGCAAAAAAGAGCTGATATGATTTAGTTGCTGACGAACAAACTTTGTGAATTTTATTCGTCCCTGACTTTGTTATTTTAAATGGAACATCCGGCGTATGTTTACATTGATTTATTTAATTAATTTTACTATTCCAAAAAACTTTATTTTTCATAATTTACCTGAATATCATAAATGCTAAGAAGTATATACAAACTAAACAAAACAACAGTAGTAAATATTTTTGTATAAAAAAGTAATAACAAGGGATTTTTGTATCTATCTATAAAATAAAGAAAAAAAAAACGCAATAAAATAAACGAAAAGGTACTAGCATTCAACATAATTACCATTTTCTCCAATGCACAACATAGTTCTTTCTTCAAATGCTCTTCTAACGTTCCTCAGCATATTTGGTGTTATCTTTTCTGATCCACCTATTAGGAAATTTTCTATCAAGATAGTTTCTGACGGACCGTTTGAAATGGGCAGGAGCCCCGTCTACTTGACACCACATCCGGTTTCTAATATTTAAGGGAATGTTTTCCAAAAGGACACAAAAGTCCGTCTTGAGGAAGCTTAGAAATTCGTTTCCATTTGGGTGTCAATTGAAGAAATGTGGACCAATTACATAATCACCTATAATGCCTCCAAACAGGTTCAAACTCCATCTATGCTACTGATCCAAGGTACGAAAAAGATTACGATTTTTCGTATCATAATAATAGAAATTGTGATAGTTTACTAGTCCGTTATTATGAAATGTGGATTCGTCAGTGAATAGAACATAGTTAAAAAAATCATTATCTTCGGCGTATCTATCGAGCGCACATCCGCAAAAATCAACTCCTCGCTCATAATCCATAGGGTATAATTGTTGGTGGTGTTGAAAGTGGTAGAGATGGTATTTGTGTTTTTTCAGGAGAATAGATATAGTCATGTGACTTAAATCCAATTCCGTAGCAATCTTTTTTGTGCTGCTATGGGGTTCTTCAATGACTGCTCCTAATACCACAAATTCATTTTCTTCGCTTACAATTGTTGTTTTATGTCGCTTTATGTAAGCAGCGTTGCCTGTGGTACGAAATCTGTCCAACAGTTTTTCAAATACCCTTTTATCTGAATGTTTTCGATTAGGGCACTTCTGCGCATGCACCCGAGACGCAAGGAAGCAATTTTCCTGACACTCGCCAATAACTAAAATCATATCAGTTCTTTCTTGCAACGAATATGTTTTCATGGTGCTAACTGGATACACATCAAATTGACTCATTGAAAAAAAAAACATCAGCTACATAAATTAAATTATGATAAGATAATGACAATTTACTTAAACCACCTAAAAAACCCAAATAACTTAAAAACTAGTCGAGATGGGTATAGGGACTCCTAATACTGGTTTAAAGAAAATAAAAATTTCTATCTATCAACGCAAAAATATACTGCGTATTCCATTTAAAATAACAAAGTTACGCACGAGTAAAATTCACAAAGTTTGACTTAGGTACTTGAACATCCTGTAGACTACTGGACAACGAATGAATATCGCATTCAATCAGCCAAAGGATCTGCCATTTACGGTTTTCGTTTCACTTCTCTAAATTAATTCGTTTCCGAGATACTAGACTTTTTTTACAACATTGCATTTTTAAACAAATTGAAATATTTCATAAACTATAAAAATTAGGTATAGGAAGCCTTAAATAAAATTGTTCTAGTTTTTAGTGTACACTTCAAAAATGCTATAAAATACAGGGCGTTCCATTAAGAGAAACATAACTTGATGTACTGCTAAGTTTTGGAACAGCCTGTATATTGTATATTATTTTTAAATTGTAGATCTGATTCACCTACATATACAATATTTCAAAAATTGTTACCATTTGACCACCAGAGACCACGGCGTTACCGCTGTTACACCCTGTAGTAAATCACGTCGGCATACAGAAAGAGATAATTTGCCGTAATTATTGCAAAAAAAATGTATTTTGTAACAAAAAATTAATCAACATCTTGCTTCCTCTTTCTGGTTAATTTTTGCCAAATGAATTCTTCCGATTCTTTGAGATTTTAAATCAATCAAATACTGGTTATGTTGGCACAGTATCATCTACTACATTGACATTCCCAGCAATCTCATATAAGCAACCGACTATATAGGTTTTCACGGAAGTGACTAGTTAGAAGTTTTCCGACATAATGAAATTCCTCAGTTTTAAAAATTTGGGGTTTGCAACAACTTGGCACTTACTTTTTTTCTATAAATATTCCAACTTTTTTGCACTTCCGGTTAACAGGAAGTCGCCAGGAACTTTGTTATTTTACATAGAACACCCTATATATTATTATATTTTTGAATTTACCACAAAATTACTACTAGGGTTTCCTATACCTATCTTCAACTGTTTTTGAGATATTACGATTTTTGTCAAAATTTTGACATTTACATCGTTATATGTAACTGATTGATTCTCACTTGGTTTAAGTGTCAGAAGTCTCCCACTTTAAAATTAACAAGTACTAACATCGTTTTACCAAAACGTAATAAAAAAAATTCCTTGGAATTATACAGGGTATGTAAAAATTGGTGGCATATCAAAGAATTTTGAAAGTTGCAAAACTTAATTTTTTCGAATAGAACACCTGTATATTCTTGTATATTTGGATGTAGAATTAAATTTCACACCGATTTGCTGTAACATTCTCTATACCCATCTTCGGTAGTTTTTTTTTAAATTACTCGTTTTGTCTATTGTCGCTTTCAAATGGCCGAATAATTTCTATCTGGTGGGGCATGACTTTAAAATCACAACAATTTATTATTATTAGTAAATATTATTGTTATAATCATTGTTTGTTGCACGTCGCGTGTTCAGATGGATGCATATTATTGCGGAACTTATGAATTAGATAATGAAAAATATTGATGGAGCTTATTTTAAACTGGATACTTTAAATTTATTTTACATTCTCTGAGAATGCAGGAGGAACTTATACTTGTACATGAATTGTGAAATGGTGATGTTGCTTTGCGTTCAGACTTTTGCTTATAGGTACGAGAAAATCCGTAAATCGAAATTTCGATATTCACAACCAATGAGAAATTGCACAACAAAACTGTAGATTTTCGCGTGGAAAAAATCCTTTTGAATTTCAAAATTGCAGCTAGGAGCCTGTATTGCAAAAAAAGGTTTAATGTATGGTGTGCTGTTATGTATAGAAAAATCATCGGTCCGTATTTTTTTTAATCAAAATGTTAATCAACATACGTATTTGAAGTTGCTTCAAAATTTTTTGTTGCCCGCAGTAAAAGACGAAGCTAACTTTGAAAGTGTATTTTTCAACAAGATGGATACCCATAAACAAAAACGAACATCTTTTGGCTTGGGCGATGCTCTGTGCCCCACTCTCCCTTACTTATTTATATATTTTATTTTTATATGGATATCTATTTTTGCAATAAATGTCCATGCTTGGCCTCCATGTGTTGGAATCCAACAACGTTTAGTATGAGAACCATTCTGTTTTTTTCTTTCTTGAGCGGCTTTTTTGCACAATTTAATGAAAAATTTACTAATTAAACCATTTTTTTAACGTATCGACAAATTATTTTTTATTGTCTTCTTCAGAAAATGCCTTTTACATTGAATATTTAACAACACAACACAAACATATTAAAATTTAACATTAAAATTTACATTTTTTAAAATTAATAACAATGTTATTTGTCAAAGTACGTTACTAACTAATTAAACAAGTTTTTTAACGTTTCGACAAATTATTTTTTATTGTCTTCTTCAGAAAATGCCTTGTACATTAAATATTTAACAACACAACACAAAATTATTAAAATTTAACATTAAATTTACATTTTTTAAAATTAACAACAAAGTTATTTGTCAAAGTACTTTACTAACATGTGTGTGTAGCATACACACTTTGAATTCAATATGCTACACACACATGTTAGTAACGTACTTTGACAAATAACATTGTTATTAATTTTAAAAAATGTAAATTTTAATATGTTTGTCTTATGTTGTTAAATATTTAATGTACAAGGCATTTTCTGAAGAAGACAATAAAAAATAATTTGTGGAAACGTTAAAAAAATTGTTTAATTAGTAATTTTTTCATTAAATTGTGCAAAACAGCCGCTATCTCAAGAAAGAAATCATAATTTATACTATCGGCTAAAAATAAATTTTCATCGGAACCATTCTATTTTCCAAAAAAAAAAAAAATGCAAAATCCAAGATGCAAATTAATGTCATCTTCATACAAGTAATTATTGTAATTTTCATCGTAAAATAGTTCACCCCCGCCACTGATGATTTTAGTTCCTAAAGTCTACGTTGACATTGCGATGATGACATAGGTACTTCTCATTTTGGGTTCGTTATACATGCTACTGGATCATTAATTAATTGCATGTGCAATTCAATTCTGTGCGAATAAGTTTGTTGTTGAGAATAACTACACAAAGCGCCCAAAGCTATTGCAAACAGAAATAAATACAAGATACATAACTTGGAACGAAAATGCTTCAGCCGCCAATGTGAACGAAAATTACCTAATTAATTATTCAGACTAATATCAGGATAACATATGCGTGGAAGGCTTCATCGCGTACAAAGTTCCCAAATTTTATAAAATTGTCCAGCTTTCGACACGACATTTAATATTTGCAGGTGTTTGAGTTTGATTAATGAAAGTGGACAAAAAGATTCTTCCGCGTTTTTGTAGATTTACGGGGAACATGATCAAGTTTTATGTTATCCGGTATCGATCCCAATTTATCTTCGCTTTTCGATCGGTGAACACCAAAGTAAAAGCGGTCGTTATATAAATTTACCCCAGGTAATATTACCCAATATTATAGATGTTATTTCCAGAGAGGAACACGAGAATTCATTTGTTTCGCGTGCTGACCCGCGTAATAAAAAGAACTGTAAAAGGCGAAACATATTTCGTTATGCGCGTTTGAATGGAATTTATTAGCCTTCTTTAGGGAAGGAAAGAGCCCTATAAAATTTATGAATATGTTTTATGGGTCATCCGAAACATAAAAAAACGGGTAATAAAATCCGAAACAGAAAATATAAATTGTCCTGAACGAAGCGTTTTTCTGTTTCGGCTTTAATGATTACTTTAACATCCGTTCTACCAATCGAATTAAACTTGGAAAAGTTCGGAATTTATTCGAGTATTAAACTGGAAAAGGGATTTTTTTATAATTAACGTCCTTTCACGGATAATCCAATCGGAATTCATAATTCGTCAGGTGATATCCTATGAATAAACAATCAGACGGAGGAATAAATTCCAAAAACTTTCGCGAATCTCAGATTTCAGGCGAGGTTGGAGGACGATTTGAATAATATTAGGGTCTAGACGGTTTTTTTCCTTTTTTTCTCAAGCCCAATAAGACATTGGAACGGCATATAATTTAACTGAAGAAACGGTTTGAATAAATTTTTGAGGTAAAGCTATGAATTCCGATGAATTATTTTTACACGGACGACAAATGAAATATGTGGGTAGATATCATAATAAAAAATTTACCGAGAAAAAAATAATCTCTCCTAACTTTACTTTAGAAGGAAACAAGAGATTCGATTTGTAATTCTCGGCTGCGTAGAGGAGTTCAGGTTCGATTTGCCGAAGTTTTCTCATCCCATTAAGACGAGAACTACTTCCAAAGCAATTGAGGCAACGGAATTGGAAAAAAATCTATTGTTAGTGAAATAAATTATAGCGGCTTTATTTAAAGAGAAGTAAATTTTTATTCGAATTCCTATGGTAGATGGCCAAAAGATTTAAGTAATGCTGAAGGTTTTTCTCAATATCTAACCTTTTACATAAAATTCGTTCGCAAGTGAAGAAGTATCCTCCAAATGAAAATGTTATCTATCCACACATTATATATAAATGTATTTTGTTTTGCACAATGATAATAATAGCAAAGGCAAATATTTTCTACCCACATCTGTTTTCAGAAAATAAAATCAGATTAAAGAATTTACGGAAGTTAGAAGAAGATGAAATCACAAGATTAATGGAATCAATTCAACGAGAAGAACATGAAGAGGAGCATTCGATATATTGGGAAATATAGTCAAAGCTGTTACAGGAAATTTAGATGAAGAAGGTGGCCGAGGATACGAGTAGCAAATTCAAGAATTAAAGCAAAATCAAAAAATCGTAACTACAACCCTCAAGGCACAAGTAACCCTTTGGGAAAATTCTACAACGCATTTTGTAGAAAACGCAAAGATCATGTTGCGAAATCAGAAGATAATGGCCAGTATCATCCAAACCAATAGAGTGGAACAAGATAACATAGGAATCCTCTATTACCAGATTCAATTCCTGGAAATAATGAAACAAGACATCAAAGAATTAATTAATGCCCTCACCCTTGCCAAAAAATGGAACTTTACACCCAATGGGAATAAGCCCTAAGTTACTATTAAATAGAATAATTAGTAACAAAACCAGAAAATCGTTCTTTCCAATCCTTTTAATTAATAAAAATATAATTGTCGACCGGTTTCGGCTTATGCCATCCTCTGGACACAATACGTCAGTAAGAATTTAAAAGCTACGTCATATATAGAATTACTATTCCCAAACATTTACAACAAAACAAATAAATAAATAAAATGAGACAATAGACATAGTCCGTTTTCACATACGACACTAAACAGTCAAATATTAACATGTTTACACTTTTGAATTTGTGCATTGTCTCATTTTATTTTATTTATTGGTTTTGTTGTAAATGTTTGTGAATAGTAGTTCTATATATGACGTAGCTTTTAAATTCTTACTGACGTATTGTATCCAGAGGATGGCATAAGTCGAAACCGGTCCACAATTATATTTTTATTAATTAAAAGGATTGGAAAGAACGATTTTCTGGTTTTGTTACTAATTATTCCATAATACCACCAATCCAAAACTTCCAATAACTACTATTAAATAATTTATTAAGTATCCATTTAAATAATAATGAAAAGTTTCCCTTTGATAGTTTTGTAAGCAATACTTATGAAGCAGAATCCTATTTTAATGTTAAAGTTTATCAAACTATGAATAATTTTGTGTTTATATTAGGAATACCAATTGTAAATACAGAACCTTACCAATATTTTCATTTAGCCGCTCTATCCATTTTCATAGGAAACAATACCTTTGAAAAGATAGTACCATCCATTAGTTACGTTGGAATTAAAGATAGTAACTATATTGCTTCTGATAATATTTGTAAACAATTAATAAAAATACCTTTCTTTGTAATAAGAATATAGAAAATCAAATTTCAAATCTTTCACCTTGTGAAATTCATATCCTGCAATTAGATAATAACTATAAAAATTGCATATATCAATGAATATTTATAGATGATATTGAAATTAAAATCCTTGAAACCAATGTTAAATTATTACTCAGCCCTAAGGAAAATAAATTAATTCAAAAAGATGTCATAATTGTAAGGGGAACTTATTTGATACACAACAATAATAATTGTGAATTTTCTATAAGAAATCAAATTATTCGTAATTATAAAACTACAATAAATACAGAAATAAAATTAATTGAATATAATGAACAACACGATCAGATAAATACCCTAAATATCACAGAAACTAATAAATATGATCCTTCTAAAGAAATAAATAAACAAAAGAATTTATTAGATTCAATTACTATAAGTCAAAAACAAAATTAAATTAATAATTACATTGTATACACTGTCCTTGAATTAATCTTCATTGTAACAATAGCTATTTCTAGAAACAGTATAATTAAATTAAAATGTAAACAGACTAAAGTACCGGAAGAAATGCTAGAACAGCAAAAATTATCTCCGACTATTTAAGGTTAAGTCATACGGTAATTTTTCCGTCTAGGGCGAGAGGAGACACGTACCCATATCTAGATTGTTCGGGAAAAATTACGTGCGATTCACGGAAACCCATGAATCGTTGACACAAGTAGTAATAATACCATATAAAGATTCTGTATGGCATTAGCAAGAAAGTGTAGCTCTGGATGTCTTAATGTTTAGTACTTCAGGTAGTTTGTAGTTTGTGCTTCTGGTGAAGAAACCAAATATTTTTTTTATTTATACCAAGTGGTATAATTTAACTTATATTTGATAATAGGTAATTACATATATGCTACTTGGGATTTATTTAGAAAGTGTTCGGCTTCACTTTTCTTCTATATTGGAATTTAGAACATTCCGAAATCAACATTCAACTGTTTTTAGATAGCGCTACTGCATTTGCCCGCATACTCCTTTTCGATAAAATAAAAGAGCTTATTAAATCTTTTTCCGAACCCATCACTGATATTGTTAAGCTTCGGGGGAAAGAAGTAGAGGTGCAAATACAGAAAATGTGTTTTGGGACCCATCAGCCCAACGCTTGGTAAGAAATTCACTAGCAAATTCACTAGCAAATTTACGCCAGTGTTGGGCAAGTTTGGGGAAGTGAATAAATTTCTACAGCGATTATACGTACTCGTGTTTAGTCGGCTCTCAGTAAATCACTAGTTAACACTGCTGCCTACTCAAGGCGCGAATAAACACGAGTGTGTCTAGTCGCTGTAGAAATGTATTCCCTTCTCTTATCTTGCCCAACACTGATTTACGCGCGGTTTTTAGATTTGTTATTTCCTAAGAAATCGTGTACCACAATCTTAAACCTATTCCAACCAAGACACAATAGCCTAATTTCAAGATAAAATCCATAACAAATCTTTAAAAGGGTACGGATTCAACTACAATTAAATCCAATGTTCTTCCAAAGAACCCAACGATACTAACCCTTAATCGAAATCAGCAGGAATCAGTGAGGCAAGATAAAAAGCTTGGGGTATCCGATGTATATTGGTTTATAGTAAAACCTCTGAAGTACCCAGAAATACTGGCGTTAATCAACTTGGTTCGTAGACAAAATAGGCCATAGTTAACTTGATGACCACGAACCAATGACTGACTAGGAAAGCTTATGTTTATAGCAGAGCTAGACTTCAATCTAAAGGCAAAGAAATGGGAGAATTAAATACAAAAAACCCAAGAGGCTGCATTATTTCCGGAGACTCCATGTCAGACGACCCCCACCAAGCAAAAAAAAACTCATTCCAAAGGAGGCATTCTAAATCGTTGTCTTTTTGTTGTGGGAAACATCTGACTGATGTCTTGGGAAATACTATAGCTTCTTTGCGTTTTGTATTTAATCTTCTATTTCTTTTGCCCATTCAGTTATGCTAGTCATTGCAGTATTTTGATACCCTGTACTAATCTGTACAGGGCTGTGTTTGGTTAATCACAACAGTAAAAACAGTACTGGGCTCAGAACTAAATCCTAAGGTACCCCCAAACACGTCGGCAGAACAGAAGGATAAAAATACTGACATTTCCTGATCTAAAAGAAACTTTAACATACTACGCATGGTCAGACAGAAATCATCGAAACCAATCAGCAACAACCCCGCTCACGCAATAACACTCGAGCTTTTCTATCAATATCCCATGGTTAAAGCAGTTAAAAGCCGGTGTTAAGTCACAGAACACCCCGCTGGACACTCACCAGCGTTTAAACAATTAACAACTCCGTTCAGAAATGAATGAACAGCAGTAATGGTTGAGTGCTCCTACCTAAAGTCATGTTGACTATCCGACACTTTATTGTTACAATTTAAGGGGATCACTACATATTTTTAAAATCTTTATGCATATGGGAAAACCACCATTACGTATGTCCCTTTTTCTCAGAAACGCCGTATCTGATCTCATTTATTTTTTTACACACGTTATCTAGTATTGTCCCAACAGTTTGTGAAAGTGAAAGATTTCATAAAATTTCTAAAGACTTTTTTCTTTTTGAGTTTTACAAAATCGATATTTTCTTCTCTTGCGTTTTTTCACATACTTGTCCCGTTTTCGCGCAACCTGTTCAAAGTATCGCGATATAATTTTTTTATCTAATTGTAGAATTAGATAAATAATATACTGAACGAAGCGTTTTTAAAATAAACTTCTGCTCTTTAAACAAAAAAATTCAAAAATTAAAAAAGTGAGCGAAGAAAATATCGATTTTGTAAAAATTTTGAAATTTTATAAAATCCTTTACTTAAACTGTTGAGACAATACTAGATAACATGTGTAAAAAAAAATCAATGAGATCAGACACGGCGTTTCCGAGCAAAAGGGTCATACGTAATGGCGGCTTTCCCATATAATAATAATAATAATAATAATAATAATATGTCTTTATTAAATTTCCGAAATATAATACCAAAAAAGTAAAAATAAACCAAAACACAATACTAAGAAAATGAAAATGAAAAAATAAAAACTAGCTAATGGGGCGAAGTTCAGTCACTAAAACCTGGTGACTGCTCTCCCACTTAACCCCTACATACGTACTACCAAAAGAAAAAACATGAATATCACACAAAGATATGTGTATGCATACATAAAAAAAAAATACAATTGTGGTTAATCCGACAGCTAAAGTACAAATAGCGCATAAGTGTTAAATAAGTCAACAAGTAAGTAATTATTGATTTTCAAACAAGAAACGATATAACCTTCTTCCGAAACTGGACCGATCAAGCGTCTTGAACTGTTTAGGTAGCTCGTTGTAATAATGTGCAACATTATAGGAAAACGATCGTTTAAAAAGCTCCATGCGATGAAAAGGTGGTGTAGTAGGCTTTATGTCGTAGGTTTAGAGTGTGCACGTCCGTTCTGAATGTTAATCTTTCAAATAAATAATGCGGCGATTGAGTTATAATGATATTGTGGTAAAAACGTAAGCAATGCAATTTCTGTCTATTAATCATATTAAGCCACTGCAACTCTTTCAGCTTATGACTTATATGGTCATACTTCCTAATACCAAATATCAGCCGTAGACAGGAATTTTGAAGTTTTTGCAAACGATACTTGTCAGCTGAGTCTAACGCTAAACCATATACTACGTCACAGTAATTAACATGGCTGAGAATCAATGAATTCGCTAGAAGCACCTTTATACCCCGATGGAGCACATGTCTTAACTGATAAATATTCTTTAGTGTGGCATAGGCTTTCTGGAGGCAGTGTGTAACTTGTTTTTTAAAACGTAAGTCATTGTCTATCCAAAGCCCAAGGTTTTTTACTTCGTCTACAATGGTCAGCCTGATACCATTTATTTCTATAGCTATGTCTTTTAGTAGAACGGGTCGGTGTTGATTTTTGCAAAATAACATTACATATGACTTTAACGGATTAATCTGCAAGCAGTGTTTGCGAGAGAACTCAGCTATATTCATTAGGTCTTGGTTAATTAGTTCACATGCCTCAGTAACCCCCAACGTACCAAATGACTTATACACCTGTGTATCATCTGCATAAAAATGAAACTTGCAATTTACAATTTGTGAGTCTAGTTCTGAAGTGTACATGGTATACAACAACGGCCCCAAAATGGAACCCTGAGGTACACCAGCATCCACTGAAATAAAACTAGAAATTTTGTCCCGCAAACGCACTGCCTGGGATCTGTTGCTAAGATAGTTACGCATCAATTCAATCGCATCATCACTAAAGCCCATGAAATGAAATATCGATAAAGATATGGATATGGATAAAGATATGTAGTGACACCTTTAAATGACTTAGCAACCTGTCAAGCATGGCGTATTCGAACATTTTTGAAAAACTAGAACTCAGAGCAATTGGGTGATAATTTGCGATATAATAATAATAATAATAATAACAATAATAATAATAACAATAATAATAATAATAATAATAATAATAATAATAATAATAATAAGTTTATTGATCCAAACCAAAATACAAAAAAGGTACAATAAAAAAAAGAACAAATACATAATAAGTAAGGATCAAATGGAAGAGAATGTCAGTCTCCAGCATGATGCTGTTGACTGGTTTTCAATTCTCTCCAAAATAACTAAAACATAAAAAAAGTTGAGAATACTTAGTTACAAAAGAAAAAAACAAAACAAACAACAACAAAAAAAAGAAAAATACTTGTTACCGTACAATAAAGCCCTCGGATCACATAAGACTTCACTGCCACCGCAGAAGATCCGTTTTAATTTTCTTTCTAAAGCTAAGGGGAGACAGCTGCCAGAGTTCCAACGGTATCGCATTATAGACATTGGCTATGTTATATGAGAAGCATCTTCTATAAAGTTATAAATTGAATTTCTTTACGCAAATGCAGTGTTTAGATCGTACATTAATATTGTGAACATCGGTGCGATACGAAATTTTATTATATAAATACGGGGGCTTCTTTTCTGAAATGATCCTATGAAACAACACTGCCTCATGCAACCTTCTTCGCGAATCCATGTTTAACCAGCCAGACCAACGCAGTGCCATAGATATATGTTTGATATTTTCTAATATTATAGATAAACCTCAGACAAGTGTTCTGAATTAACTGCAAACGACGGCGGGATGCCGAGTCTAGACAAGGTCCATATACGACGTCACAGTAATCTGCACGGCAAAGCACTAAGGCCTCACACAACGTCGCTCTCAGTCTCGTATTGAAGTAGTGTCTGTTAGCATATAGGGACTTAAGGGTAATGTATGATTTCCTAACAATATCCGATACATGCTCTCGAAACCGCAAATCTAAATCTATCCGCAAACCCAGCACCCCAACCGCCGTCCGCAAAGGAATATCTTCCCCCCTCACTGTAATGGCAACTGCGCCGGGCAGAACCGCATGGGCCTTTTTCGCAAAAACTATCGCCGCAGATTTTGATGGATTTATATTAAGGCAGTGCTGTTCTGCGGCGGCTGCAACTCGTTCCAAATCGGTTTCCATGGTCTTCACCGCCCTCTGCAGATCTCCACTATCACACACCAAATATATTAATATATCGTCAGCATAACAGTGGTACTTACAGAATTTTAAGTGATCACCAAGACAACAAGTATATATAATGAATAATAATGGCCCCAATACCGACCCCTGCAGCACACCAGACTCAACAAATAGTTGATCTGCAACTTTATCATTTACAGAAACCACCTGTCTCCTATGACCCAAGTAGCTCCTGAAAAAGTCAACTACCCCCTCAAAAAAACCAACATATTGCAATGCCTTCGTAAAATCTAGAGACACCGCTATAACTACCTTACCATCATCCAAAGCCGATATAACATCATCAGATACATGAAGCAAAGCGGTTACGCAGCTATGACCTGATCTAAATCCTGATTGTGTTTCAGGTATAATATCATTTGCCCCCAAGTGCTCTCTGATCTGAAAAGCTACAACCTTTTCTAAGACTTTCGATAAACATGGAAGAATGCTAATAGGTCTTAGATCTTGAAATTGTGTTGGCGAAGTCTTTTTAGGCAATGACACGACCTTGGAAAGCTTCCAGTTATCCGGGAAAAATGATGTTCGAAGGCACTCATTTATCAAATGAGTAAGAGGTGCCAAGATCATAGGGCATTTTCATTCATTTCATTCAGTCAGGTTAGGGTGGGCACTTGATGTCCGGGCACTTGAGCTTGGTGCTCATTGTACCATCCCTATTGATTCTCTTATTTCCACTCGAGCAGCTTGGTGTTCTCTATAAAGCACAGTATCTTGCCCAGTGGAAACTTGAGGACTTTCGAGGGCTCCAATAGATCTCTCCCGAAATATTTCTGCCTGAGTACCTTCAGTTCCTCACATGTGCAGATTACATGTGAACTCGTTTCCTCCTGTAGCTCGCATCTTCTACACCACGGTTCGCTTACACGGCCTGTGTTGTATAGATGCTTTTTCAGAGGGCAGTGTCCAGTTACCAACCCAGTAATGGTTTTAACTCTTTCTTACTGCGCTTGAGTAGGTTATCAGAGAAACTATCATCCCCATCCCCTATCAGCGTTTTGGTATGGAGTTGACCTTCAGTCGACCTCCATTTCTTTTTACTTTCTTTATCTAACCAGGTCCAGATCTCCCTTCTTGCGGAATCCTTAGTAATCCCACATACGGGCTCTGGACCCATGAAGTGTCTCTTAGAGCCCTCCTTGGCTAGTTCATCGGCGATTACGTTGCCCTTTATATCCTCATGTCCCGGCCACCCAGATTAGAGACACCCTTTGTCTCGTGCCAGTGCATTCAG
Source organism: Protaetia brevitarsis (assembly GCA_004143645.1). Classification (NCBI taxonomy): domain Eukaryota; kingdom Metazoa; phylum Arthropoda; class Insecta; order Coleoptera; family Scarabaeidae; genus Protaetia; species Protaetia brevitarsis. The sequence continues at coordinate 79,766 of RXPK01002636.1, read as the reverse complement.
GGATTGTTTGCAGTCCCTAACTAGTTTTGACCTAGTTACAGGGTTTGAGACTGCCTTAATGACAGCCTGGCTGTCAGTCATTATGTTAATTTTCCTCCTCATGCAGCCTCCTTTTGCAATCATTTCTGCACAGGCTGCAAGGGCGAATACCTCTGCTTGGAAGACCGTTGTATGTTTCCCCAGGCTTATGAATATCCTTTGATTACGACTGGGCCCGCAGATACCGGCTCCTGTCCCCTGGCTGGATTTGGATCCATCCGTGTACCAGTTTTCGTTAGCAGTGATCTCACTACGCGCCTGGTCTCTGTTCGGTATGGTGATTTTCACCTTTTCAGTGAAGATAATTTCGGGTGCCATGCTGTCCGTGGGCATTTGTAGCAATGGCCCGTCAGCAACGTGCCCGTAGTATAAGTGTGTCCTCCACCCTGAAGTTGGGATGCCACAGGTTGTTGGCTTTCAGTCTAAGGATCGCATTCATTGCCTCCGCTCTCACATAGAGTTCCAGGGGGGGAGGCCCACAATGGTCTCCAAAGAGGCGTCCCTGTACTGTTAGTTGCACCAGTGATACCCAGCAACGCCTGTCTCTGGACAGCGGTCAGCAGCCTCGCTGCGGAGGACACTTCTGTCCTCCTCCACCAGACTACCGCCCCGTATATTATCGCTGGTCTTATCACGGCAGTATATAGCCAATGGATCACCTTCGGCTTTAATCCCCAGGTTTTGCCAGCAACCCTCCTGCAGCGCCAGAATAGTTGCGTGGCCCTGGTCGTTGTGTTAACTAAGTGATTTTTCCAGCTCAGTTTTGCATCAAGGGTAACACCCAGATACTTAACTTCCTTGGTTAATTGTAACTCCTGCCCAAACAGTCTAATGCCACCTAGGTCATTGAGTTTTCTCATGTTGGTAAAGGCAACCAACTTTGTTTTTTGTGGAGTAACTGAGAGTCCTTGTGAAAGACACCATTCCTCCACCATTCGCAGTGCATTACGCATGATGCCGCCACCACGCCTGGGAACTTCCCCTAGCTACGATGACAATGTCATCAGCGTTACCCCTGCGTCCATATTCCTTGTCGTTTAATGATCTGACGAGATCATCCACGACCAAGCTCCACAGCAGTGGCGACAGTACTCCCCCTTGAGGACACCCTCTGGTGGTCCTCATGGCGATGTTTTTATCTAGCATATTGGCATAGACCACTCTGCCTCTTAGCAGATCATAGGGCAACAAAATTTGATTAACTTAATACTTAAGCCTTCCAAATCGACAAGCTTTAGACCTAATACTAGCTATGATCTTTGCAACCTCTCCTTCACTCACTTCACGAAATTCTAGTAAAGTACGCAAAGTGGGCTTTCTATTTAAACTGTAAAACACCATTAAATTACGGTTACCAGGTGACATAGTATTGTGAATATCAGCAACAGATGTAACAAAATATTTGTTAATAGCATTAACATCCGACTAATGTTCAGGAATCATATTGTATTTATTTTTTCCCACATTTGACACAGTGACTCCGTTCCCCACTAGCTTTAGCTCTTTTGAAGGCATCATTCCTCATTGACATCATTAATTTAATAGTATCAGTAATGTAATGTAGCAATTTGGGTTTATGTTGTTTAATCTTTATTAAGGGAGCATGCACATCAAAAACAAATAACAGCAATTCAACTAAAAACTTCAATTTATCGTTAATATTTGCCAGATCATAAACAATATACCACGGAAGATTCATAACATCAGAATAAAAGCATTCGTAATTAAAATTTCGAAATTGTCTAAAAATCTTACTTTGGGGCAAACAATTAGTTACATCCACAGTCAGATAGCAGCATACCAAACAGTGATCAGATAAATTATGCATATTCTCTGTTTCAATAGACTTAACCGAGTTGGCTTATCAACAATCTGCTTAATGTCAAATGAATCAAGCAAATCATGAAAGCGGCTGACATTTCTATTGGTAATGTCAAACATGTTAATATTAAAGTCACCAGCACAAATAAGATAATCATATTGAGGCACATGACGCGATATAAACTGTTCAAACGATTCACAAAATAAATTGTAATTTCCTTTTGGTGGCCGGTAAACGCACCCCAATTAACATATTTAATTTGGATACCGATATTTATTAGATACCCATATCGTGTCTGCAATTCTTTTTATGGATTGCATTGATAACCGATATTTTCAAGATTTTAGGAAAAGCTGCACAGCCAAAAAACAAGTTAAAAATCAAGGAGGCCACACAACGACGCAAATTGCAGGAAATATTATCCGGACCGGATATAGTTATATGTTATTACAAAAAAAAATATAGTATTATTTTTCTCTAACCCTAAGGTGAAATTTAATTTATTCTGATGTTGAATAAACTGTTATGTGGTAAACGTTCTATTTCGCTATTTGTAAGCAAAAATGATGCAAATTATTCAATAAAAGAGAATCACATTTCCGGGAAAAAAAAATATGAAAAGTAGGTAACTATACAGCGTACTTACTAACAATAAGTATTACTAAGTAGACACAATATTTTACGTCTTACTAAGGCGCTTCTTATTCAGTATAACAGGAGGTTTTATTGCACTTTTAAACTTGTTTATATCGGTGTTTAGACACTGCAGCGCCTCCCGTTGGAACGACCCTTACCGTTTACAATTGCCAGTCGTTTGTGCGCGGGTGAGCCCCGAAGAGAAATGCCAGAAATGTGTGAGGGGACAAGCGTAACGACGACACCGCACCGCGTGACATTTAAAAAGGACTCGTTTCTCCAGAGAAATTACCGCATTATCTTCATTTGACGTCGGCTGTTTCGCCCGCGTCGTTCTCTAGACGCGACCAGAAAAATTAAATGACACCAACGCTACTAGATAGGAGGAAGTGAGTGATGGGGTAGCTTGTTCTACACATTTCGACGATTACGTTTCCCATCACCGTTAATAGGAATCTCGCCACTATTCTCGTGGACCTTAATACCTCGGTGGTACTGTTAGATATCTACACGCAATGCATCAAAATTACGTTCTCAAAGTATAAAACACTGATTTTTTTTTTTTTTGATTAACACTGATAAAATAAACTATATAAGAGATGGGAGATATATCGCAATGAGTTGGATTATCTAAGAAAGTTTATAGAAAACAATTCACCGAATACAATTAACAGAAAACCAATTCACATAAATAGCAATTCATAGAGTAACAAGATTACCGAAGCACACAAAAAAACATATTCACCAAAGTGTATCCTCATTCATCATCAAAGTCATTGTGTTCGAAGGTGGAATTCATTGAAATAATAGTTGGTAGTTTAAGTAGTTTATTAAGATTTTTAATTTGTAATTTACATATCATTATGATATATACTATACACTCAATAACTTAAATTATATACTTAAACTACAAAGTTCCATTTTGTAACACGGCTTTTCCACCTCTACAATACTTAATGGCACAACATTTTAATAATTACATTAGAAATATATATATTATTATGAAATAAAAATGTCTGATTTACTAAATGACACAACAACTTATAAGGAATTAAAAAAAGATCAGACAAATATTTACCAGAAATTAAACAATGAATTAGTAAACAAATGGAAAGAACAAAAAGTCATTACAGAGAACCTAATTCATTAAGAATCCATAATGCACCGAAAATATATGGTTTGCCAAAATTGCATAAACAAAATACACCTTTGCGTCCAATTGTGTCAAGTATACAAAGTCCCTTATATAATTTAGGAAAATACCTAGCAAATTCCATTTCAAAAGTAATAGGAAAAAACAACTTTTACATCAAAAATTCATTTGAGTTTAAAAACATTATCGACACTATTACTCCAAAAACTAAAATTTAAAAATGATGTCTTTAGATGTCACGTCATTATACACAAATATACCTACAGATTTAACAATAGAATGTGTCACAGACAAATGGAACGAAATTCAAGAATTTACAAATTTACCGTTACATAATTTCATAGAAGCACTAAAATTAACATTATCTACCACATATTTTCAATTTCAAAAAAAATTTTACTAACAAATAAATGGAGTAGCTACGGGTGCGTCCATAGCTCTATTAGTCATGGAGCATATGGAAAATACTGTCATTACAAACTTAAATTTTAAACCCTTAATCTTTAGAAGATACGTGGATGACTGTTTTACAAATCTCCTAACAAACAAAATTGAATATATACAAAATGAATTCAATAAATTCCATCTACAACTTAAATTTACCACGAAAATAGAAAATAACAATAGAATTAATTTTTTGGATTCACAGCTTATCAAGCAAGAAGAATATTGTTGTTGTATTACACAAGAACAAAGTAACATTGTATATCAAATACCATGTAATCAATGTGAAAAAGTTAAAATACCGTTTAGATGGACATAAATATAATAATAATATTACAGCTTTAAAAAACATTGTAATGACACAGGTCATCAATTTAATTTTAATAACACTAAAATTTAAAAAAAGATCCAAATTACAAGGCTAGATGTATTATTGAAATGATACAAATTTGAAAACAAAAAAATGCAGTTAGTGACAGGATAGAAATTCAAAACCTATCCAAAGTTTATTTTCAGATTATAAAACAAGCGTAAATCCAATAAAATATTTCCAAATAATTGTAATTCACAAAGGAACCTATTTTTCCTTGTTGTTAAACAGAAATTAATTAGAATGTTTTTAATGAATTAAACTACCTATCATTCAAATGTAAATAATTAATAGTGTATATTCATATATTGATCTCTTTCTTTCATCTAAAAATATAAAAACACACAGTTCAAAGACTATTGATACAGATGTTATATTTTGGATAAATGCACTTTAGTTTGTTAACAACTGCGTGTATTGGACACAATACATTTTAAAATAACACATAGAACTGACAAGTCCTATGTGTTATTTTAATAATCTTTTAAAAAAAAAGTCTAATTGATTACTAAATAATTATGTATGACGAAATTTAAACCAATTGGTTAATTGAAAAATGTGGACTGTTTAAGTTAACTATAGAATAAGAGATGAAGTAAAGAGTATAGCATTGTAATATAGTATGTATAAATGTTATATTAAAAATCAGAGAGCAGCATACCAAACAGTGATCAGATAAATTATGCATATTCTCTGTTTCAATAGACTTAATTGTTAAGGAGTCTGTTATTAGTACCAAATAATTATGTATGACGAAATTTAAACCAATTGGTTAATTGAAAAATGTGGACTGTTTAAGTTAACTATAGAATAAGAGATGAAGTAAAGAGTATAGCATTGTAATATAGTATGTATAAATGTTATATTAAAAATTGTAGCTAACCTTTGAAAAAGACCGAAATGGTCGAAACGTCAGGCTTGAAGAAAAATAAAAATGATTTACTGAAATTAAAGATAATTTAAGGCCACTAATATTCACGATTTTTATTTACTACTCCTAGAAAAAAATGGCCATGAAAATCATATCAAGATTAGAACTATTGAAAGTAATTTAATTAACCATCCGAAACAGTTTTGGTCTTTTTTGAGGTCTTGTCGTAAGTGTTCTACGTTACCTAAGAATATGTGGCTAGGTGACATAACTACTGATAACTCGCAATGAATGTGCAATCTTTTTAATGATTAGTTTTCTTCTATCTTTACAGAAGTTAACGCCCCTTAATTGCGATTCATTAAAAAAAAGTAGCAATCTCTAGTGGTTACTCTTCCATAATATTGTCCGGAGCATAAAGAAAGTCCCATATATACGCTATGTAAGAAGTGCCACAACTTTCAGTTCAGAAGAAAGCCACGACAAAAAGTTTGTTAAATGGGCCTTTCTATAGTATTTAAAAAGGTTTAGGTGACATTCTTAGAGAATAAAATTTGCTTCACCTTGCGCAACACACTAAGAAATCTTTTAGGCAACGCAAAAGATAAATTCAATGAAAGATAATATCGGTTGTAGCGGGTGTGATTAAATTTATATTAGACAAACACAGCGTGCGACCGAAACTAGGTTTAAGGAACATATAGCAAGTTATCGCTACGGGAGATTTAAATCATCCAGCCTTGTACAACATCTAAACGATACCGGACATAAAATCGATATAGAAAACCTTGAATTAGTGAAAAATGTACAATCACCGAAAGAGTTAGACGCATTCGAAGCCATACACATGAAAAAAAAAACATTCATATAACCTATTAAATCGTGAAGTGGCACCCCCTTGCACCACTCAATTTTGTTAGATTTATGGGGGTGGAAAAGTCCACATTTGTCGCTAATTACTGGTGTTTCGAAGGGTCAAGTAGGCGTAGAAATAAGCACTTGTGAATATGTTTCCATTTTAGAGGGAGATAGCGTTGCATGTTTAGGTAATAGTTCTGTCCTTATCTTTACTTAATTCATTTGATCTTCGGTTGATAATGGGAATCCACGTGTTCCCGAAACAATTGTCCCGAATTAGTAAAATGTTATGTAGCGCGGAATGATCGGATATTTATGTGTCCAGATCGAGACATTTGTATTTGGGATTTACAATCATCTCACTATAGTATTTGCGTACCGTTTTTTTTATGTGATTGGCTTATTAGCTGTCCAAAATGGCAGGTTGTGATACAATACTAATTGAGGGCCGTCGAATATACTCAGAACAAGTAATGGATGTGAATTAGATAATGAGTCACAGGAGGGGGCAGTCGCAGTTGATAGAACTCCTGAAGACGATGATGAATTGAACAAATTCAAGAAGGCTAAAACTCAGCGGTTTAGTTGCGCTGCAACAGCATAATATGATTCTTGGCTTCCGTCCAGGAACACGCGCACATTCACAAGTTAAAAACAGCTTACAAAATCTGGTCTCTTCTAATTGCAAAAGGGATCCTGAAGGTTATTTTGGATTATACGAATGCTAAAATAACTGAAACGACTGTTCGATATTCCAATAAAGCAACATTTATTGATCACCTTCACCTAACTAAAAGCATTTTTTGGACTACTGTACCCAACCAACGTGTTCAAGTCAAATCATGAAGATAGGACTTCACTTCCTGCAACATAGGGCACGACAAAAGTTAATATTTAGGGCAACGATATCCAAAGCGCGTCTTTTATTTCTGCCTTCTTCTATAAGATTCAATAATATTGAAACCAGAGATGATAGAAGCTCGGGCTGGAAATAAGTTTAATAATGAGTTTATTATTTATTATATTCGTGCCAATTATGTTGCATCAGAATTTATAACTGTAGATGAAACTATAGTGGGATTTCGAGGACGTTGTTCTTTTAGAATGAACTTGAAAGGCAGCCCTGAAAATATGGCATCAAAATAATGTCTTTATGTCACGCAAAAACACTTTATATTTATCTATGCTCGAAAAACCAATGACCCGAACCATCACAAGCTAAGCATGTTTACACAATCTGTTCTGCGCTTGGTAAATCCCATTATAAATACGAACCATAATATCACGGGTATCACTGGTTCAGATCACTCAAACTTGTAAAAGAACTTCGAAAAAATGATCTGGTGTATGTAGGTACTATGAGGGTGAATAAGAGAGATATATCTCAAGAATTCTTCCCAAATTGAAAATATGAAGTGGGCCATCCATTATTTGGTTTTGCTAGTTATATTACTATCTACTCGTATGTCCCAAAAAAAAAGCGTAAATTCGTCATTTTGTTGTTATTGATGCATCAAGATGACAAGATAGAGATAAAAGCGGAAGGCAGGCATGATATTGCTTTATAATTCCATTAAAAGAACGGACGGCATTGGCCAAATATGCGCGTTATACAGAAAAGGCAAAAGATGCCGCCGTTGGCCCTTAGTAATATGGTTTGAATAGTCACATAATCCTAAGGTCGTCAAATCAGGACCATAAAATATCTCGTCGTAACTCAATCAAAGAACTTGAGCAAGAACTGATAAAGGATCATATGAGAAGCCTTCGCTCGATAATTTATTTCTGTTTGGGAGAAAACGTACCACATTCAAATCCGCCCCCTTCTAGATCCATTTCGCTTATTTCTTGACAAGGCTTTGCTAGATATTAGAGTACGGGTACGGCCCTCAAATTTTATAACGGTTAGTAAGTTTTGATCGCGGTCAGTAATTTTATAAAAAAAAATGTTATATTTTCCCGCCGAGGAAAAACTTTTTATTGTGAAACAATTTTACGGTAGCAATTCAGCAGAAGTTACACACGATTTATTTGAAGTAAATTATAATATATATTAAGATCAATTCTTAGCGCGACTACTATTCGTTCCGACGATTTGAATAAAAATATCCTAGCGAAAAATGTGAGTGATATCGAAATAAGTTTGTGCATTACTGCAATAAAATCCTAGTATGACATCTTAAATTATAAACAAATGCGGATTTAATAATAATGCAAAAGTTATATATTATAATATCGATTGTACAAAATTAGCACATCTCAAGAAGTTTTACTCGACGATTATTACTGTCGCCTGGAATTTTATAAATCAATGATAAATAAATATCCCTAGTAAAGTTTATTTACTATTGTTAGGTTTTTTAAACTCTATGTTTGTTATTTTATTTGATTATTGACTTTTAAAACTGCTATTCATTTTTTTTTCTTTTGATGTTGTTTATGAGCTCTGTCACTGATAGTTATAGTTCACATTATCTATATTATTATATCTGATACTTCGATATAAAAATAAGCATGAATAGATTTTAGTTATCGAATAAGTATTGTCTAATTATTTCCCTTTTCACTAATACAAATGGAATGTTGGATTTAATGTTACTTTTACAAACTTTATAAATAAAGCGAGAAAAATAATATTAGGTTCAATTTAATTCGGCTCAACTATAACAATTCGCCGAACGTTAATAAATTTGCGCTGCGGCTTCGGCCCACAGTTGAAGTCCTTCCCATTTCCAGTCACTCAGAATGCAATAAAGTATGTTTTATGTTATTTGTTCCAAAACTGATATTTTTCAAAATGTAATAATGAGGGTATAATATTTAAGAAAAAAAAATATTGAAGTCTGTACTGAAATTACGAAACCTTTGCTTCTATCTGTCACTGTTTACGAGTTATAAAGGATATACGATCCCAATGAAACATTCTAAAGTTCTTATTTTCAGAAAAAGCGTTCATTATATTTCAACTAGATTTGGACGTAAATTATTACTTTCTGGCGGATGAACACATACAAAATGTACACATTATTCTGAGCAACTTTCCGCAAACATGCATAATAAGAAAACTTTGTTGTGAATGCATACGCGAATAGAGTCAACTCTATTACCAATGGTACCGCATTTCACGCGATTTTCGACCGCAAAAAGACCACAAAGAACAATCATCACGGTAGTTTCCGGTCGGAATTCCAGTTATTACGAACATCTAATTTTAATTGCTCGACCGGAAGACGTGCCCTTAATCTAATTCCACATTACTTGGCAGGGCGGCATACCGGCGAACGATAAAATCGCTTTAAATGAATGATACTGTCGCTGCTGGTCGGCGGCCCTCTGGCGGCGGTTTTAGATAAAATTGATTCTGTGGCCAAATACCTGGGGAATTATTAATACTGTTATTTTCTCATTTAAAATTGGGAGTTTCCCGTTCATTTTTCGAGGGGAGGATCTCACTTTCCGCTCACCTGCTATGATTAATTGCTTCCAGTAGCGAACAGCTTAAATATACCGTGGTTATTAAACCATTATACCCCGCGGATCCGCTGTTTAATTATTTAGAAGAAGATGGTTGGAGAAACTGAGGCTTCGCTGTCTGTTTTATTAAAATTGCTTAATTACGATTGATTTGCGATAATGCAAATTTCGGAGGGCGAAAATCGCCAGATAATTGGAGAACGTAAAATAATCTGTCAATTGTGGGGAATCCAAAATTTACTTTATTAAAATTTATGATTGGAGATTTTAAACTTACAATTGGATGAGGTAGTGCAAATATATATTTGCGGATGAACGCATTTTAAAAGCCATTTAAAACCGATCGCTTACTTAACTTGGAGCAAAAGAACTAATCTGGCAACCTCTCGAAAGTGCAAATATTAGCATGCGTATGCATAAGTGGGGCTATGAAAACCTGCCCAACAGCAGCTATCGAGGCAGCACTGAATCTTACCCCTCTCCACATTGTGATGGAGGACGTGGCAAAAAGAACCACACTGAGAATGGTAAAGGAACGAACGATTAGATATAGGCCTTAATCTGCTAACGGTTATCAAACTTGGGACATTCCCCGGAATGACATGTTGAAAAAATCCTGCTTTGGGAGAAAATTCATCATCAAACTTAGCAACAAGAGCGAGTAGGATCAAAGCACCTTCCTGAAATTGGATAGAAATGCCATCAAATGGTACACGGATAAAAGACTCCAAAACGGTAAAGAGAACTGGGATAGAAATTCGGGGCCTAGAACTAAGTACTTCGAAAGCTTGGGGAAATACTAGAGTATCTCCACGCGGAAATACACGGTATTGAAAGATGCATCCAGTTCAATATTGATAGGAATTACCGAAAGCAGGAGTTTATCATTAGGTCTGAGGTCAAGTTGCCAACAAGGTGCTGAATTCATACCAAATCAATTCCAAGATGGTCTGGAGGCACCTAGGAACAATAAACGAGTTAGGCAAAAGAAATAAAATAACCCTTCTGGATTCCGGATAACCATTTTGGCAATGGAAGAAAACGAGATAACGGATAATCTTGCAAAGAAAAGGATTGGAATACATTTCTTAGGACATGAACTTTCCCTGAAATGGAACAGAGAAAATCCAATAATTGGTAGAATCTCCAGGGAATGAGGCAGATTTCTCAATAAATTTCTCAGTAAATCGCGTCTGGTTATAGGTTCAAAACCAGAAGAGATTTACAGAATGCATCAACCTGAGTATGAACAATATTCACATATTAACAGGAATACTTTCAGGCCATTGTAAACCAAAAGGACATCTGAGTAAACTTGGATTAGCAAAGCAATATAAACGTTTTGTGAGGAACAGCAGGATGAATTCATCTCCTCTCAAATTGCATGCAATTCGCACTTGGGAACATGCGAAATCGAAAAAGAAGAGTTACTTAACCTAAGGCCTTCTTATATCCTGTACTTCTGAAAGGAACAGGATTTGAAAGCCAGTTGTAAAATATTAAAAGTAGGAGCACAATTCTGAAGTAAACATATTTGAAGACGCCTTGTTAAAGCGTCAGACATATTGAACGTTTGTAAATTATTTCGTAATATGTTGACACCTCCACGAGTTCACTCAATCAGCTGTTCACGAGTGGTAATTTTTCTAGCGTACACATGACTTCCTCTACATATAAAAGTCCAATGGCATTCTATTGTAAATCTTATTACAGAAACTTATAGCCAAATTATCTCATATTTTTTTTCATTTTCCGAACTCAATACTCTATATCAAATACATAAAAATATCAGTGTTTCAGTTATTTTAAAGTGCCTATGGAACCGTTCGGAAACTGTTACTTTTTCAAATGCATGTTATTAGCCTCTAACATAAACAACCTTTTACTTACTTAACCGACTCCGTATCTCCTATACTTTCTGAGATAGTAATATCATCCTTATCAAAGCCACCCTGTATATCCGAAAGGAGTCATTTGCGAGCCAAAATTCATTTCACTATTTTATTCAGAATTATCGCGAATATCTCTATTTTGATCATCCTGTATAATATAACACGACTGAGGCAATTTTGTATTTTATTCGGTATATATTTTTTAGGTACATTTTAAATATTTATATATAGCAAAAATTAATATTACTGTAAAATGTATCACATGATATTAACAGAAAGTATATAAGTAGTAAATAATCTAATATTCTAGTATTTTTAAGTAAATTTTTCTTGAAAAAAATATACTCTTGCATGATCTATAGATCAATAGCAATTTTACTAAATTGATTGTAAATTTTTCATATATAAAGAATTACATGACAGGTACTGTATTTTTACATAAGGTAGAGAGTAAATTCACGACTCTTTGCCTAAAGATTAAGTTATTTCAGTATAATCTAATAAAGTAACTTAATCCTTAGGTACACTGTAAGAAGTCATTGTGTTTTTGTAATTTATCCATATTAATAACAGCAATTTTTTATTCATGAAAAATAAAAATAAATTAACAAATATCGGCACAACAAGTCAATACCAACGCCAAGTACAATGTACCTAATAAAAATTAAGCATGTTGACAAACTTTTGCCTTTCTATAAATTAATAATCCTTTTTTAATTTTAGTATATATTCATATTAATGCAAAAAAAGAAGAGTTCTCAAATTTAGCTAGCTATCACGCTTACAGAGTTTCGCAATTCTATAGGTACATATAAAAGTGTCCACTAAAAAAAAATATTGTTTCTTTGCTTTTGTGCGCGCGCCAACAATGAAAAGCTGAAGTTACGATTTTTATAAAATACGTACTTCCTGTGCGCTCACATCCGGAAAAGCTAGTCGTAGGCAGGCTCAATTAGTGAAAAATAATTTGTATGGCGCTTTGCAATTATGGATAATGCCGCGTCCTTTTCTTATACATGCAGACATACAATTTAAAATTGCAATTGACATTGTTTGCACTAATTAAGTAAACTGCGGCAAGTGATACGTCTTCATCATAGAAACATTTCCACGATGTGCATTAAATGAATCTGCAGCAATTAGGAATATAACGAAAGTTGTTATATGAAACAGATTATTTATAAAGAATATCTCTTTTTAGAATAATGTTCGCTTAATAATGTTTGCGTAATATTTTAAATAAAATCACAATAAAAAACACAAATTTGTGGATTTTTCTAATCTATTTTCCTACTTCTTTGAAATATGAAGTACTCCAGGCGTTTGAAAATTCCCGGCAACAGCTTTACAAAATAGCAGCTAGGTTTAAATGTAATTGAAAACGGACCACAAAAGAACAAAAGATTTTGCGAGTTCGCCCTTACTAATTGTATGCTATGATATAGATATATAAGGACGGCAAAAAGATGTAAAAACAAACAAACAAAAAACCAGTCTATATTCAGTACACTGACACGGTATTACAGTATTCGTCAATTGTGTAAACTCACTACTTATCAAGATTTTCTATATTTGTACTTCAAATCTCGTCAGATGACTACTGCTTAACGCTATTGGGCAAAACATTGTACAATCATAGAAATTTTTGTCGTATAGAAGTGTGTGTTTATGTGAAACAGATGAGACAGATAGAGGTTCTTTGAGTTACTGACTGAAGATGTTACCTCAGGAAAACCACACAGTAAGAAATAGCGCCAGTGTTAATATTCTTAGTGTTAGGGTTGATCAAATAGAGTTAAAATTGTAGTGTATTTATACACTTTGATTTAACACTAAAAAAAAGTAGTGTACGTAATTACACCAAAAAAATTTTAGTGTAAAATAATTACACTAACAGGCTACTTAGTGCAATTCAACACTGGCAGAGTAAAGTATATACTCTATCAGTGTAACAATAGTCAATTCTTTGGAGTGCATATTGTATTTCGCGCGGGGTAATAACACATGATCAGTTACGATGCGTTCTGATTGACCAGAATAGTTGTAACGGTTTAGTTTAAAAACCCCGGTCTCATTTTTAGTGTTCAGTGCTTCAGTGGACAAGACCTACATATGTAGGTACATCAGCCGCCAATATGCTTTATTAATCAGAAAATTAATAAGAATCTCGACCTATTTACTTTCTCCCTTTCTGATGGTATCCTCCTATAATACAATTCTAAATAAATGTATTGTTTATAATATATAGACAATAACTTACCTTTTATTTTACTGCAGCATGTATGTAATACATAACCTAACTAGAATAGCGTATTGGTGGCTGATGTACCTACACATCTACATATGTAGGTATGCATTGCATACAAGACCTACGTCTTGTCCACTGAAGCACTGAACTCTAAACCGTTACAACTAATCTGGCCAATCAGAACGCATCGTAACTGATCATGTGTTATTACAGCGCGCGAAATACAATACGCACTCCAAACACTTCACTATCTTCGCAATAATTAATATTACTTTCCATACATGCACAGTAAGAAATTTGTAACACTAGAACTACACTACGCCGAGTTCATGGAGGTCCCTCTAAATAGTGTAGTAAAGTAGTTTTTTGAACATGTTGAACATCTTATCATCCTAGCTATCAGGTGTTCTTCTACTGACGATGCAGTAATTCAACACTGCGGCACTACACTAAAAGATTAGATAAACACTATGAAGCAGTAACATGCGCACTAGTAGTGGTATTCTATATTTACACTAAGCCATATTAAATATCCTCTAACTACTAACACTACTCTTAGTGTTAAAAAAAATTACACTATTTAGAGGGACCTCCATGAAATCGGTGTACTGTAGTTCTAGTGTTAAAAATTTCTTACTGTGTATCTCAGCTTTTATAATGATTACGAATAATAAGGAAATACACAAATATGATACATTTTAGGACGAATGCTACAACTATAAAAAAAGCAAATAAATTATTTTGTTAATTTATTTTTTATTTTAATAATTTAAAAATATTATTACTCCAAAAATGTGATACTGACATTCCAAATATGAATTTTATTTGGCGTGAATAAAAAATTTTTAATAAAAATTGTATTGAAAGCTCCTCTTATTCTCAGTGTGGATAATGTAGTAGTTGCAATTCTAGGGAAAAAAATCTAAAAATGTATTGTAAGCACAAGTAAAAATGGCGACAACATTCTCTCAATCTCCCAATGCATCACTTTCATTGACGCATTCCTCACAACTCCCACTGCTTTTTGACGCCGACGAAAACTCTAAATTATTTGGGTCGCGGCAAAATTGATTAGCCCTGCGCAAGAGGTAGTAGAGGCGTACGTTCGAGCTACCCTCGACAATACCGGAGGAGGGCACCCGCTTCCGTTTTATTACGCCCATATATTTAAAAAGTAATAAAAACCCCGGTCTTATTTTTTTACGGCGTTCGCTCCATTTGTTCGACTACCGTAAAAGTAAAACAAAACACTTCACCGGGACGTTCCTTCTCTTCCGGTACCTCCTAAACCTCGACCATAGATTCCACGTTTCAGCGTCGTTTCCTTTCGCTGTTTTTCTTCCGTGTTCTCCGTTTTCCTGTTATTATTTTTCATCTACGGAAGGAATAATAATGTTTTAAGAGAATCCCGTACCGGCACTTAAATTTTAAACGCCAAAAAATATATATCTTTAATATTTTTAAATGTAGGAATAACATTCGACACTTTTTCAACAAGCGGCAAAAAAATAAGATAGCATCAGGAAATGTTATTATTGTTAGTCCATTGATTAAGAAAATTCGAACTGTTTTAATTTCGCTCACGAATTGAATTCCACATCACGTGATGTAAAAATACACACTGAGAAAAATACTAGTACTACTACGTAATATCAATAATCCACATTTATTGAGTGAATTTTAGTCGACAGAAATATTATTAATATAAAATATTTACAGTCGTTGATTAAGCAACAACAAGATTCATTAAATATATGTACAGAAGAAGGCAACGAATAGAGATCATTGAAGTGCAGTTATTTACATTTCTATAATAACGTATTGCTGTAGATTAGCCCACCCACTTTTTCGCGAGTGTATTTTAAGTTGCCTAATTTGTCATGATTTTTGCTGAATCATTGCTTGGAGAAATTTCCGCAATTAATGTTTATTTTTATATAATTTTAGTTAATGAGTTAATTGTATAATTTATTTAATTTAGTGTTAAGTTTTTTTTTTTGTTTATTTGACTCTTTAAAATATCTTTTATTTACTCCTGTTGTTCAATGTTTATTCTAGTAGTCTTCTTCGGTGAATTGTGCGGCTGCGTTGCACGTAGTCAAGAGTAGGATTTTTGTATGTATACGACTGTTTAACCTTGTCACTCAGTTCTTTGGTCGACTGTCAGCGTGAGTACATGTATTTCTAATTTGTTTGCTGCCATTTTGTTAATACTTTTGATATTTTAATTTGATTCGCATAATTTGAATTTTATTCTGTCTATCAAGGAACTCTCTTTATAATAATTGTTATTGTATGGATATGTACACATCATAGATATAAGTTCCGTTATTATTTTTGGTCGGGAAGATATATTTGCAGTTTTAGTTTTTTTCAATTTAGTTTAAAGATTTAATTTTTCCGTTTAATTTTGCATTTTCAATTCAGTCAGTGCACAGCATATTTATTTATTTAATTTTATTTGAGTTAATTTTTCGTTTTAAAATTTTGCTGATTTGTTTTTAATTATCTATCACCTCGGTTTGGATGAGTAGAAGCTTTGTGCTTGCATTTAGTTTTTCATTTTTGTTATGTACTGGGAATTGTCCACGCTTAATTTTAGTTTGTTTTAATTTGAAACCACGTTGATTGATTTGATGTATGTATAAGAATTGTCTTCCTGAGCAATATAATCTTTTGCTTTCATATAGGAAATAGCATTGTCCTATTGTAATTTAGAATCACGAGCAGTTTTTGATTTAAGCCAGGACCCTCTGTTCACGGTTTTTTTTTCTGCAAAATTGTAATTAACGTTTTTTCTTTTTTTTATTTAATAAATTCTTGATTGTTATTTAACATCATTCAAAATTCTGTTCTTTTATTTTTGATTAAACCTTTTCAATTTTTGGGGTATTTAAGAAAGTCAGTTTTCATTCACTCACAATTTACTTGTCGTGGTTAGATTCAAGTTTTAATTTGCGAGGGTAACTCTGAGATTAATTGTTCTTTTGCAGCCTTTCAAAATTTTATCCGTTGAGCTAGCTAATTTAATTTTTTATTTTTAATTTTTTTTTTAATTTCATTTTTACAAGTTCATTTTGTACAATCATTACACAGCAGTATATTCACAGGTTCAATGAAACCGTTCATTATATCAATAAAGTATCAAAAAACGGAAGTATTTCTCTTGTGCAGTAATATTTTGAATGCACGTTTTGAATCGCGTGCCTCTTCACTGAGAAAAATATTATAATGCAAACAAACAACATTCTTTGAGTGAATTTCATCGATGGAACGTAATGTGTCATTGTTATAATGAAATATTATTTACAATATTTGATTAACTAATAACAAGATTCGTTAGTGAAATAGACTAGCATTCATTATTATAACAAATCGTTGCACATTAGTCCATGGATAATATTTGTTATGGCAACTATATTTTCACACGTTCAATAAATAATTTTTACGTACAATTTTCATAAAATTGGCATGGTGACATTTTTACGGTTAGGTGTTTAGGCATTTTCGTTTGATGTCAAAGAAGAAGTCATTACAAAATTGTTAATTAGTATTAATTCTTTTTTGAAAACAATTGGGTGGAAAAGTAATGGTGACAATTTTTTTAGAACTACCAAGGAGTTATGCCGGTAAGTTACTATAAGAGCGAAACTATTACGGGAGCATAGCATTCAAACTTGTTAACTCGTTTGGAAAAGGCCAAAAAATTGAAAAGCCCAGGAAAGTTGGCAAAAAGTGATCTCTTACTCCACGATAATGGACGGCACCCTTTTATGATATTGTGCGTCCTTAGAGAAGGTAACAATCCACAAAGCCCTGAACTGACTCCTAGTGATTACTTTTTAATTCTTAACCTGGAAAAGATCCTTTGAGAAAGACATTCTGAAGACGAAATGTCATTGGAAGCTGACGTAACTTAATATTACAACCGCAAATCAGTAAATTATTTTATTATATCAGTAATTTTTTTATCGAAGGTTTATAAAAACCAAAGCAGAGATTTTGAGAGCGGTGCAAGCATCAACTACTTGTTGAGGTTTAAAATGTGGTTTAATGGGTGAGCAGTTTATTACAAGAAATGATGCTGCTCACCCATTAAACCACATTTTGAAGTTAAATAGAGATGTAATAATTATTCGAAGAGATTACATTGAAAAATATTAAAAAAAAAAACTAGCTAAGAAATGGGTTTCTATTTATTCCTCATTCCGCAAACAAAGATCCCTCCTATCTTTGTTACAACTAGTAATTATAATAATGATAAAGCTGCACTTCTTCAACTGCTTGAATTATTTGCCTTACAGACGATGCAGTAAGCTTTTTTTCGATCTTCTTGTTACTTCGATTTGAAATCTCAAGGATTAGTTTCAAGTGGTGATGTTTTTTTTTGTTTTTTATGTCAATCTTCTGATTTATCGCAAAAGTTCTACTTTATTATTCACTATACACGCTTTCAATATTGTATTAAATTATCATCTTTACGCTGACAACACACAATTGTAGCGTCAGAAATGTGCACTCCACATTTTTGGCAAAGTAAATATACCTTCGTCAATTGTTGATATGATTTGTGTTACAATTATAAACCAACATCTTAGACTCATAGATAGAAACAATCATCCAAAACAACAAAGGAAGCAGGATAACTGACACGATGAAAAAAGGAAAATGAGGCTGGATTGTGTTTGCTGCAAGATTCCATTTAAATGTGCCAATATCACATTGCAGGTATTAATTCTTTTTTGCTACAAAAATAAATACACAGAACTTCCATTAACTATACCTAAACATGTATTTGCCTTCGACTGTATATATCAAATACGGCGCCTCCACCAGAAATCCTATACATCTCATATTTCAGAGATGTTTACCGGTAGAACGTAACCCAATGCGCCAGACTGCAGACTCTCACGTCGAAGGCATCACTCGCGGGCCACTCAGCAAAACATATTTATTCAATACGTTTGCATCAGCGACGCCTGCATAAGTCCCTAACAGTTCGAGTTCCCACTCCTAGATCGAATTGGGTGCCTATTCGATGGAAGATAAACAGGCGAACGTAAATCCTGACGGAGTATGCAAACCAGTTCGATTAAATTGTATCGCAGCGACCTCTCGCGAACGGCGTGGGATCCAAGGGGAATGACAACGCTTCCAGGCGAAGTGAACAAATAAGGATAACGTCGTAAATAAGGCATGGTTTTAAGTTGGCAGTATTTAGAGTAAGCCATTTTAATTCATTTAACTTATCGGAAATTCTTTCATATCTACGAATACCGAATATGGATGGATCTCATGCATACAGTCTGCAATGGACAGCGGCAGTGCGCTCAAGCAGGATCAATAGACTCGAGCACAATATCATATTACGATTTTCAATTTTACAAGCAATATTTCTGAGAGTAATTGTTTCAAATGTTAGTAATTAAATGAAATTGTCTTAAATGTGTAACTTTAAAGGAAGTTAAAAACACACACTTAATGATAAAAACCTTTTACACCAATGCGATAAAGGCAAGAAATTAAATTTGCTAGAAGCATACGAAATACATAAATATAAAAAAGACAATAGCACAACACTGTTAAATGAACAAATACAAAGTAACTATACCCCACTTTTCAAATATTTGCAAAATTATTGTATTTATATAATTTGTCTAAACAAAATACAGACTCAATTTTATTACGTGCATATACAACTGAAAAGGAGAAATATAAAGTTTTAGTAGATAATACCAAAAGAAAATTTTATGAAAATAAATTAGAAAAATCAACAAACAAAAGTAAAACAGCATGGCACATTATTAATAAAATAACCAACCCCTTAAAGTCTAGCATAGAATTTATCTCACTACGTAGTGCGTCAGGAGATGTCATAAATAATCCTAAAACCATATGTGAAAGATTTACGGAAGAATTTTTTAATCGTGACATTATATCTATAAGTAGCACGGCCAATATACCTTGCGTTATGATTTTTCTCGAACCAACTGATAAGTATGAAGTTGAACGCGTTATACTGGAGGTGGCAGAGAAAAATTCCGCGGGAATTGATGAACGCCCTTGTTTTATTTTGAAGTTTGTTACGTCGTACCTGTCTGAACCATTGGCTGTTCTAATAAATAAATCATTCTACAAAGGTATTTTTCCTGATAAATTAAAAATTAGTAAAGTCATTCCCGTGCATAAAAAGGGTGACAAATTTGAAACCAAGAATTACAGGTCCATCGCCATACCAACGGCAATTACTAAGACTTTTGAAAAAATCATAAATACGTGTCTAGTTAGTTATTTAGAAAAGAAGAAGATAATTTCTAACCACCAGTTTGGTTTCTTACCGGGAAAATCTACATTGGACGCCATGCATAATGTCATGGCGCACATTTACAAACACCTGGATGCTTGTCAAAGGCATTTGACACACTAAATTACGATATCTTTTTAAGTAAATTGTGGGCATATGGAATACGCGATACCCCCAAGAGCTACTTTAAGTCGTACCTGACGAATCGAAAACCTTTCATTGCTATTCACAGTCGCGCGAACGAGGTTAGTAAACAATATCTTTCGCCTGCAATAGATATCACTTGCGGTGCGCCTCAAGGTTCCATCTTAGAACCTACGTTATTTGTCATATATGTAAACAACTTGTGTTTGTCATTACCTGCATGTCCTTTTAGTCAATATGCTTATGATACCAGTTGTTGTATCGCTAATCCCAACGCTAATGTCGTTGCTATCAGTACGACAAAAAATATTTCAGATATGCGGTCCTGGTGTGAAGGTAACAGACTTTTGCTAAACTCTGGAAAAACAAAATTAATACAGTTTCGCGCTGGTGTTTATGCTATTAGCAGTCTTTATGTTCGATGTGATGGCAGGTCGATCGCTGAGAGCAGGTCAGCGTTGTTTTTGGGATTGGAAATTTGGAGATTGAAAATTTGAAGAGCATTGTTACACAATGGAAAAAAACTTTGTGCGGCATACTATGGCCTTAGAAACTTGAAGACTGCTGTCGGTGTAGGCGCTTTGCGTGTGTTTTACTTTTCATATGCTGAATCGCGATTACGATATGTAATTGTTTTCGGGGGATCGGCGCCTTGGGCAAACAGATTGCTTATCCATCAAAAGCGTCTAATAAGATGCATGATGGGGGCATCATCTAGAGAATCATGTCGACCATTATTAAAACAATTAAAAATCATGCCTCTGGGGTCACTGTACTTGTATGAGCTTTTACTCTTTTACAAACGTCACGAAAGCCAATTTGTTAAAAATAAGGATATTTATAATCTTATGACAACACGTTCAAGAAATCAACTAAATGTACCAGCTCATAAAACATATGAACGTAGCCCATACTAGGTGTGTAACTTGTTTTAATGCACTACCTGAAGATATAAGATTAGCCGGTTCTCTAGATTCATTAAAAAAAATGTTAAAATCATCTATGTGTTATGTATGTATGTATGTAGTTGTCTATGAGCATTGTTTTTATACTGTTGAGGGATTAATAAACCGCAACAATTAGAACTGTAGGTGCAGTTTGATTTCGATTTCATAGAAGTTACTTGATGTCGTCCATTATTTCCTCCTTCTCCCTAAAATGTAGGGTAGCGTATATGAATTCTGTTATTTACTGACAATGTCTATCTTGTTTACAACCTATGGCAATAAATTATTATTATCATTAACACAAATTCGTTTTGGCTACGCCTCCTCCACATTATATCATTTCCTCTGTACTATTTAATTCCGATACTTCATTAATACGGACAATATGGATAAAAACATCTCGTCTCCATATACAATATTGCATGCTCCTTATCTGCCTTCAAGTCTTTATCCTCCTATTCCAACTAACATTTTTAGTCGGTGAAAAACAGCAATTGCTATCACAGGCACTTTAAATTTGCAATCTTATCAAATATAGAGTAAAACAGTAGACCTCTTGATGGTTGTGCTAAACGACATACAAAAGTCGGATCATACCTCAAAATCACAAAAGCCTCAAGCTTAGTCTTACTACTTTTCTTATATCTTGAAAAAAGGTTAGACATTGCGAGAGATTAGTTTCATAAATAAAGTCCTAACCATAGTAGATTACAACCATAATTTGCATCATAGAAGTTCGCAGCTTATGGAGAAATTTATGAAAAGCGCATCTGCTGGTTAAAAATATCACATTGACATCTTCAACAAATGTCTCTTAAATTTATAGCAACATATTAAATTACGAATCACACAATAAATCCCAAGTCATTCGTTACACAGAATCGTCAGGAATTTTCAGATATCCCTTCACAAACGAAAGATTAAGAAAAGGGCAACAAGATGTGAACGTGGTATCGCGAACGTTACAAAAAGGAATATCTCTAGAGTATCGTCGTAGATGAAACGTTATCACGTGGGATTCCTTAGGCGGCCGCGCCCGTCGCTTACAATATAAGAATTCAATAAGCCCGTGTCAGAGCTCACCTCGTACGAGATCACGAATCTTTGGCGGGATTTGCTTGTTCTTTCTGTTTGCCTGGTTTTGGCTTTTGACCCTTGTCTGAAAGATGATATAGTGACAGGGGGTGTAAACTAGGAGAATGATGAATTAAATCGGTAGGGTGATATATGTTATCGATGTAAACAAAAATATAGGAACGCGTCGGTTTACAGGTTGAAAACGAAAACGGTTTCCTAAAGTGATCTTCTGGAGCTGGAGAAGGTAAATATTTTTTGTTCAAATTTCTTGAGAATTCAGTTTTTTTGAAATCAACAAATAATAGAAGAAAAAAAATGCAAGTAGAAAGATTCTGGACAGAAAAAGTTCGGAAAAGACAACTACTTTGGTGACCTGAGATTGTCAACAAATGCGAGCCTGACTGAGCAATTGAAAAAACCACCCATTTTTGGAAAGGAAGGAATAACGATAGCTCACTCAGATTACCATCGTTTGGAAGCCTTATTCTCCCACTCTATGACCATATGAAAATAGTAATGTCAGAAGATTGCAGGAAAAGATATCTAAATAGCTGCCTGGACAAAAAAAAAAAGTTGAAAGTGTAGAGGGAACGCCAAAACATGGCAAACAACGAGATGGCTCATTAATGGCTCTACTTCTGATAAACTTACACTTGAATTCGGGGTGCCGCAAGGCTCTGTGTTAGGTCCTCTAATGTTTTTAATTTATATAAATGATTTACCGCATGCAATGCCAGTAGGTAGATTCATTCTTTTCGCTGATGATACTACTTTATTAGTCAAGTCAGCAGAGATCGAAAGGGTTGTGGAGAGCAGTAATTTGGCAAATAATGCAGCGAGCTCTTGGTTTTCCTCAAACAAGCTGGTTCTAAACGAAAGTAAAACAAAAACGATTGTCTTTTCCAAAAGAAACACTGAAATAAATAATCCTGATTCAATTAAATACTTAGGAGTTTTCCTCGAGCCTAAACTGGGCTGGGAAGCGCATACTGATTACATTGCAAATAAACTTGGAAAAACATTATTCCTATTAAAGAAGTTTGTCAACGTCGGTATCAGAAAGTGTCTTAAAAGCTGCTTATTTTTCTCTTTTTCACACAGTTATGTCATATGGAATTTTGCTATGTGGTCATAGCTATAGTCTTAGAATTTTTGGGCTGCAAAGAAAAGCCGTGCTGATCCTAAGTAAGTTATCATTTCGTGCTGACTGTCGAGAAGCATTCACAAGATTAAAAATGCTAAAAAGCTTTTTATACAAGTAAGGAGTATTTTCAACACTTTTTGTAGTTGCACCTCCGCACCTGCTGCTCACTTTGATTTTATTGTTACTGTATTTATTATATTATGTAAATTATTAACTACCTTAAATTAAAATTATTAAATTAGACTTATGACTTGTGTAAATACTTTTGTATAGCCAGCCCCAATAAATTATATTTATTTATTTATTTTTATTTAAAAAGATAGTGCAGATAAGAGACACAATAATAATGGTTAGAATTTGTTAAGCTACTGCAATGTGGTAATGTAATTGTTCAATACAATTAAATTTAAATTAGAAAGTCAACATAATACTGCTAGATTTATAAGTTATATTTTATCTTAGACTTTTGCTTAACTATATAGCCATTTTGATAAATACATGAAATTTAAGCATACCTTCATCCATCCAATTGTAAAACCTTATTGTATAACCTTTTTAAACCTTAGAGAAGGAAACGTCGCACGAAAAAAAATCCAGGACACGCTCTCCAACCCAAAATCAAGCAGTGTATAGTATGAAATAGTAAATATTTTAAATTAGACCTAGATTATTTTTGACCTCAGATCTGACATGGTTCTGAAGATGTTGTAGACGAAACATGTAAGCCAATATATCATACCACTGATTGAATTTCAAACTTGTTCTTTAGCATTAATCATTAACTCAATTTGGACATAACCATGGATTTTAAATTAGAATTTAGATAATAAATTAAATTTTAATGCAAACAAATCAGAGAAGGTGTTTTTTTCGACAAACCGAGACAACGAAAGCCTACATTTAAATTATGGGAGGGTAGGATTTACGGTAAAAAATCTGTGAAAAACTTCGGGGTTGTTTATTTTAGATAATAAAATAAATTTTAAAGCACATATTCAGTATGTTACTGCGAATGGTGGGAAAGTGAGTAACAAAATTAGAATATCGGCTAGAGTTGCGTGGCGCTTAAACGAAAACGCGGAATATTCGATTATACTTCCTACAAATGTAATTAGGCGAAAATTGAAGCCTCGTTTCCTGTGGTATGATCGTGCAGAGAAATAGCTAGTAAAGTCAGCAAACGAAGACACAGGAAGCTAGGACTCGGATTAGCCGTTAGGAAGAGAATCGAGGAGTCAGCTGTGGAATTTTGACGAGGAATATATTGTTCGTGTTTTTAAAATAGTGTTTTTGATTACTAAAAAAAAATTTCCCGGGTAAGCACAAAATTCCAGTACCCTTTAAATTAACAACGCGACACTATTTACAGGAGTGCTATTGAACCGGCAATGTTGTACGCAGCGACAATACGGACGAACACGTGTAAAATTAAAAAAACATAAAAATTAATCGCGGCGCAAATATTGTTAACGGTTAAGGCCGCCAACGCGTAATCATCTATTTCAGCAGACCCGGCGTGCATTATTTCGGGTATATTGCAAGTAGATGTATGTTTGCAGAACTTAAATTTTGTAGGGACGCGAATAGAATAGGATTTGAGGGTTTAATTGCGGCAACGGGATTTAGATTAGAATCAGGCGATTTAGAAAGACGAGTAGATATAGGAGTCGAATTCATCCCGCGGAATTAAAAAATATTACTTATAAGCACTTTTGGAGAGGGTTTAGAAATTTTTACTGATGGGTCGAAGGGTAGGGGTAGTACAGGGGCGGCTTTTGTTGTATATAATAGGGGTATTGAAATATATAAGCAACGTTTATTTAGGTTAAGAGATCATTATATAGTTTTCAGGCAGAATTAATTGCATTAAATCAAGTAGTACATTATATTAGGGGTGAGTGGGAATTTATACGGGACGTGCGAATCTAACTGATTATCTGTATTAGATGCGCCAGAAAATTAAACAAAACTCTTTTGGACTAGGGCTCACGTAGGTGCAATTGGTAATGAGTGGGCCGATCAATTAGCGAAAGAGGCAGTGTCTAGGCCGGATAGCGTGATATTTAGGTATGGATTAACTTCTGATAACGTTTTTAAAAATCATTTAGGAATAAACTTGATAATGATTAACGGGGTAAGGGGAATATTACTTTAAATAGATGGACTACGAAACTTTGTCGGTAACGTTACACGTTATAGGGAAATGGGATTAATTTGTTGTGTCAAAGGATAGAATTAATAACGGGTCACTGTAATTTTAAATCATATTTATGTAGAATTGGGATGGTTAATGATTCGCATGGCGAATGTGGTGCGGTAGATATAGCCTGGACATATTTTATTTAAATGTTCACTCACTAATGAGTGGCGGTCGCGTACGGAAGTTAGTGCACTAGCTAAGGAGTTAAATTAGCCGCAACGCGAAAGACATATTAGAGCAAAATCGGTTGAATAGTGAGAATTTTTTAGTAATGCCACTAAAGGATTAGATAGCTTACGGCGTAATATTTAGATAGTGTGTATTAGGAATGAATATTTCATACTCTTTAGCGGTCTGAATTGGTATTAAATTATTAGCATAGCAAGGGTGTATAAAATAAATATTTATAATTATAACTTTAATTTAATTACTATTGATTAGAGTAATTACGATTAAGCTATTGTTAAATATTAGAATAGGTGCTGCTGTTGTTTTATTTGCTTTCAGTTCATTACGACAGTTCACAGTTTCAAATTGATAGGACGCGGACAATAATAATAATTTGTTGGCTATTAACTGCTAGTAACATAAGATCTGCGAGTACTTCCCAGGTCTTGCTCCCAGAGTAAGATTTTTCCATGGTTTAAATTGATTTCATGAACGCAAAACATAATAACTTATTATACTTTTGAGTAGGAACATTTCAATTGTTATGGAATCCATAGAATTCTTAGAATAGGTAGCCTCATGTAGTAGCTTTAGGTAGAGCACGAAGTTTATGATGGATAATAATTAATTATAATCCATCCTAAACAAATGTTTCCTCTGAACTACATCAAGAAAACTGTCTTGATGCAAAATAAACAATAAAGATAAACAAAGAAGCAGAGTGTTTATTTGTTCTTTTATTGATTAGTAAGTGCGTTTAGGATCTGATCCACGTGTAATCACTCAAATGATTATTCAAATATTCAATTTTATCCCGGTTCCATAAAACGAACGCCACGTTTGATATTCGCCTAAATATTTACGAAAGCGGACGAGATACAAGCCGACCTCGATCCTCTTTAAAATTAATTACATCATCTTCGTCGGCGTCCTTTTCCCCAAATACATACGTCTCAGAAAGTCGTAGCGTTGTAAGGTAATGCAACGTTTCTCCGTCGTCTCAATCCAATATTTATTTAACCTTTCCCACGATACGTATAAATCCGACGACCGTGAACTAAACGCTTATTTACATATCAAATAGAACTCCTTTCCCCGGCCGATTTCCAGCGTCTTTCAGGGTACGAGTCGCCCCTGGTTGCCCCCAGAAACCACCGCAAGATCGGCACGGTTACGTTACATCGCCGTCGGTATTCGGAAGAGACAAAGCGAATTTGAATTTGTAGGATTCTTCAGCCGATATTGCGTCATACCAAAAGATGATGGAGAATACCGGGAATAAGTAAGAAAATACTTAAGTCTTTGGTGTTGACGCAATATGGATACTTACTAAAAAAAAAGAAAAAAAAAGAAAGGATAAGGAATTTCTGGATTCCAGGCGACTAGTTTCGTCAATCAAGATGTGGTCAATCACTGATCGATTTTTTGAAAAGTCACTCTAATATTTGCCTAGCTGTTTTCTATTTTATTCATCCTATTTTCAGTATCTTGTACAGTAAATCAATTAAGTAACGTCGTACCATACGGAGCCGATATCAAAACCTTTCCTACTGGGATTGACTTATGTACTTCGAGGGATCTCGAAAATCTCAAAAGTTCCGTCTTTAAAATAAGCACTCTGATCGAGGTTTTTAATTTACTATTAGATGAAATAGAGATTATAGAAGCCTTACATAGTTTACAATGCTAAAATTCTTTAAGGCCGCTTTACAGTTCGCAATTGATTGTGTTGCGCAAATATTAGAACACGTTCTATTCCGCGCAATATCAATAAGATTGCACACAGCTGATCGACATCCATTGAATGCGCATGCGCTATTTTCACGCAATTTTATTGCACGCAATCCACAAAATTGCCTACTGTAAAGCGGCCTTTAGGTATCTGCAGCCGGATGTGAAAGTTAGCTTTCGGTGGTTTTAATGTTTGGCTCGCTGTCGGAGACTACTTACGTAGTGCTGTGGACGAACACCTTGTTTTCGCGAGAGTTTTTTTTTTAAGTTGCATAGATTTTGTCATGTTTACTCCGTTCAGCCTTTATCAATGTTTCGAGCGAATTTTCACAGATATAAATGTTTATTTTTATATAAGATTTAGTTAATGAATTGATTGTATGATTTATTTAGTTAAGTGTTCAGTTGTTTTAAATTTATTTCACTCATTATATATCTTGCGTTCGCTTGTATAGTTTATGTTTTTATGTTTTGAGTTTTTGTCTGTTGGCGGACTGATCTGTGTGGTTTCGTCTGTACACAGCATAATTATTTGGCGCCCAACGTGGGGTTCGACGTTGTTATTATTGTAATCAGTAGAATTAGGTTCCCATATTTAAAATTTGTGAAAATTTCTCGTTGCATTGATAAAGCTAATTGTGTGTTTAAAAACATTTTATATACATCGTTGCTGGAATGAATATGGACAAGCTCACCAGGGAATAGAAAGTGGATGTTCCTGGAGACCAGAGTTGGCGGAACCAAGGAACTCATGACAGTAAGGAGTCGGTTGTGGTAGGAACAAAGGGAAGGATGGAGGAAAGGAGTATTCAGAGAGATGGAGGAGACAGTACTAAGGAAAGTATTAATAGTATGAATGATATGATGGCAATGCTTAAAGAGTTAATGAGTGCTAATAAAAAAATGATACAGAAATATGACAGAGGTATAGAGAGACTTGATGAATGGTTGAGAAAAGATGATACAGAAGAGAAATGTATTAGACAGGAGGGGATAAAGTCAATTGGAGTTCAGATACTTCTAATGAGGAGAAAGTTGATGATGATTTGAGTAGAGAAAGGGAAGATGACATTGTTGATGATTTGAGTAAAGAAAAGGAAAATGAAAATGATGAAATAATGGAAAATTGTGATGATAGTTTTAAGAATGAAATACAAAGTTGCGCAAAAGTTGTTATATGTGATGATACACAGAGTTGCGAGGTGATAAAATACAAGGTGTTGTTTTATCTAAAGAGGATAATGAGGTTGGAGTTATTGGAGAGTCACAGTTAGAAATAGTAGAAGTAAACTGTTCCCAGATAGAATCCCCAGAAGAAGTTAATGAGATTGAAATCGATCATGATGCGAAGTTTGAGTCTGAAGTCAAGGAAATTTCGAACCAATATGTATCATTAGTAGATAAGTTCCCCAGTATTGTTGTTGATTACGAGCACTCTCTTGAAGTCCAGTCAAAGCCTGTCAAGATCATGAATAATCCCATTCCCAAACCCATGTTTGAGCATGATTCAAAACTGTCTTTCTGTTTTTTCGAGCTATCCTTCTGGAAGTCCATGTGAGAGGTACATCCAAGGAGTGGTGAGATTCCGCAGGATGCAGACCCACCAATGCCACACCGACTCCTGTCTGAAACTGGATCTACCGTTCGTGGGACCTTATAGAGTGGCTAGAATTTTTGATGGAGTCGTCTATGAACTTCTTTCTATGGACGGTATGTTGAACAATTCCACCACGACCCAGGGTAGTTTCAGCACCCGGAAGTGAGGTTTTCACCCCTGTGTGCGGAGATACTGTTTTGTTTGGTTGGTGCAGGAGATTTTAGAATTTTTCTTTTTCGAGTGCAGACAATTTCTAAGGAGAAACACTCAATTTCGTTGTAACTTTCGTTTTCCCCTTAGTAATTGGGAGAGGTGCTGTAGACGGACTCGCAGAGAGTTTTTTTAAGTTGCATAGATTTTGTCATGTTTACTCCGTTCAGCCTTTGTCAATGTTTCGAGCGAATTTTCACAGATATAAATGTTTATTTTTATATAAGATTTAGTTAATGAATTGATTGTATGATTTATTTAGTTAAGTGTTTAGTTGTTTTAAATTTATTTCATTCATTATATGTCTTGCATTCGCTTGTATAGTTTATGTTTTTATGTTTTGAGTTTTTGTCCGTTGGCGGACTGATCCGTGTGGTTTCGTCTGTAACGAAACAGTAGGTATTAAAATGATACCCCTTTCACGTATATTGAAGGACCACTTTCATTATATGTATAATTCCTTGAATTTTTTATTATTGTTTTTTTTTTAGTTAGCCAATTATATTCTAATTCCGTGACAAAATGTTTGTGGATATTATGGCTTAAATGAAAGACATTTTTTTTTATTTGAACAACTACCAAGTTTCAACATTTTAATGCCTTTCTCAAGCTTCTATAAGTACTACAAAATTGAAGAAGCATGCTATATAATATAATATAATAATCACATCTTGTCAGAGTTCGCTCAAGACGAGATGATCAGTGGCGGTTATAAGGCCGCAGAATGAAGGCCATTGCCGTGAACTACTCTCCCTCGTCCGAGCTGTCGTGTCGTGGATAAGGGCTTGCACAGGGTTCTACAACGATGCCAGTTGTTGCTTTCGGCTACCGAAAGCCCAACTGTTAAACCAGGTCCCGAAAGGGATGGGGGGTCTTGGCTTAACTGCATGAATCGAGAGGAGACAATCTCAACAAAAAGCAAAATGGGATGCGTGGCTGGATAGAAGACCAGTCTATTAGTCCAACCTTGAGGCATCTGGCGCACCTCATTGTATTTAGCCTTATACCTCCCAATACCTCCAGCTTCGGTACCCTGGCTACTCCTACTTCAATCGAATTCGAAGCTGCATTCAGGTCCCCGGTACTTTACGAAAAGCAAACTTGGTGCACCTACTCCGGTAAGCGAACCAACTCCCAAAGAACAGGTCCGATCCGGAGCAGCCATCCCTGTAGTGAACGATCAGAGGTATGCAGAGCGTTGAGGGGGAAACAAGCCTTAATTTGCCGCATAAACCTAACCTAACCTCACACAGTAACGTATTCCATCCTACAAGAAAAGAAATTTTCGTTATAGTATACAAAGAATCAGATCCTAGTGCATGCATTCCAATTGTGAATCCCGGAAGAAATCCAACCTGAATTTTTGACACGCTGAAATAAGGTTATCCGTAAAGAAAGGTCAGTCCAGTAAATTCATTCACTGCCCACGGACCGGATTTTGAAAGTGATTCAATAATTTAGAACGAATTAGAATAAATTCGGTATGTCAAATACTTCGATCAATTGTACCAACTGTGTAAAGTACGAGCATCTGCAGTTTAATGGTTGCGATTTAAGAAAAAAAATAAAAAAAAAATTAAAGCGTAATTTTAGTATTGAAATATTGATAGGAGGTGAACGAATTCCATACGTCAAAGAGGCGAAATACCTGGGAGTATGGTTTGATCAGAGGCATACATGTAATTCACATATCCAAAAATTGCCCAGCCCCAACCACCATCGCCCTGAGTAGGTGCAGGAGGCTTTGTGGAAAGAATTGGGGCCTTAGCCCCAAGATGACTCTGTGGTTGTACACAAGGGTAATTAGACCCATGTTAACGTATGGAGCAGTAGCATGGTGGCCAAAGTCGCGGCAGGCGGGGGCGGCCAAAACGTTGGGTGGCGTGCAGAGGTTGGCGTGCCTGTGCGCCACGGGGGCGTTGAGATCGACCCCTACCGCCGCGATTGAAGTAATTCTAAACCTCCCACCAATACATATTTTTGTACAAGGAACCGCAAGGTCCACAGTACACAGACTCTTACATAGTCAAGTACCGATAAGTAAATCGCACGGGGCTGACTATAAAAACTGCTAGACGAACTCAAGGAGGCACCTCTTTTAGGAATGCCATGTGATGCCATGGTTCAAACCCCTAACCTAGATAGGAAATATCAGGTTATAATACCAGATAAGAAGGACTGGGAGGCAGGTACCCCGGTAAGAGCGGACTCAAACTGGTTTACTGACGGCTCTAAAACGGATTACGGCGTTGGAGCGGGAATATACACTAAAAAGCCTAAAAAGGCTCTTTCGGTAAGCTTCAGCAAAGACACGACTGTGTTCCAAGCTGAGGTTGCTGCAATTCATCACTGTGTCCGAGAGATAGAAAGGTGTACCGAACCGGGTAAAAGCGTCGCTATCTTCTCTGACAGTCAGTCCACACTTAAAGCGATTAGCTCCTCAAGACTCTAAGCTGTTTTGTAAGCGCCCTAAATGAGGTGGGCACCCAAAGGAAAGTAACCCTAGCCTGGGTCCCTAGCCACTCGGGCGTGAGAGGAAATGAGGCGGCGGACGAGCTGGCCAGGTCAGGTTCGTCAAGGCCATTCGTTGGAGCCGACTCCTCTTTCGGCACTACCAAATCGCAAATTAAAAAATCCATCAATGAATGGATATACGATCAGTCCAGAGAGTGGTGGCAAAAATCACCGGGACAATGGCATGCAAAAGAGTTCCTAAAGGAGCAGAGGCCTGAACTCACGAGAGATCTACTGAATAAAGACAGGAAGACTGTCAAAATGATTGTAAGTCTGCTGACTGGTCACTGTAGACTGAATAGGCATATGTAAAACATAGGCCTGGCAGATGATGCAACCTGCAGATACTGCCAAGAGGAGGAAGAAACACCAGTTCATGTGCTGTGCCAATGTGAAGGCCTGGCAAGGACAAGGTTTCTAGTAATGGGGGAGGAGAACCCCACAGCAGTAGCTACTTAAAGAAGCCGCTCTCAAAGATGACAGGCCTAATTAAGAGGGCAAAATTAGAGAGCGTCCTCTAGGAAAAAAGGGGATCACAATAGATCTGAAAAGGTCGCGGTGAAACAGGTCGATAGGCCACCCCAATCCTAATCTAATCTAGTATTGAAATCATTTTTAATTTTTCATTTAATTATCAGTTAGTTATCAGTAATTCTTAGAAAGTTTTTCTATTAAAGGTTTTGTTTTCCCTATGGCAAATTAAACAGCGCCATCTAGCAATTTGAATTAAAAGCGAATTTTACAGGAACACAGGACAATACAATATATTATGTAAGCAAAAGTAGGTATCTACGGTAGATTAAGAGCACTCGGGGAGCAGGCAAGTCCCATAAGGAAGAAAGTTTGATTTCCACTTCCGTAGGGTATGACATGAGTTTTGAGATTGAGTGTACATTTGCTGTAATTTCCTACAGCATATTCACCCATAATTACAAAAACATCTTTGCTATTATCGCAACGGTATTTTTCTGCGTTTAACTGCAAAATAGAACCTAATAAATAGTTTTTTTGTCTTTATTTGTAGAGTCATAATAAATTATTGATAAATTTCGATTTCTACCACGCAATTAGTATTTTATTTTATAATTTATTAAAGCTTAATTATTTACATTAATTAGACATGTCTCTAGGGCATAATAAATAACACCGATGTATTATTCAAATGTATGAACGCATATAAATGCGCGCATTGAAACATTTAACTAAATATAATTTCAATTACGGGCTGTATACACTAAATATCCTATAAAAACAATTACTACTATTGGAACAACGGATTTATTACACCCAATTTAATATTCACCATTCTAGTTTTAAGTTGCATTAACTATTTCATATACGCTAACGAATGGTAATGGTCGATGAATTAGTACCATTAAATTTATAATGCCGGCAGATTTCGAGGTGATATCCACCAAGCATATGCATTTGGTAATAATTTATTTTAAAAAATGTTAACACAGTATTAATTAAACAGTTTGCAAACCGATTGATGTTTATTTATAAATTATATTTAAATATTTGGTTCGACAATGCGGAAATTGAATGGGTGGGACTATTTAGTTCTGGCTTTGTGGACAATAACAATATATAATTAAACAGTGCAGATAATGGCATATATGAGGATGATATACAAGGGAATTTCGCGAACTGTAAATCGTAGATTCTAATGAAACTTCGTCGACAGCATGTTTATATAGCTATATATTGCAATATTCTATTTTAATTGATTTTTGTAACAATAATTAGTAATAAGAAAATTCAAATCTTTGGTTTTTTTTATTTTGAAGGTTAATAAAAGTTGTACTTATATTTGAAGTTTGAATTATTTCGATAGTTTTTTAATTATATAAATAAATTACACAACCTGATAGAAGTCGTGCGGCATGATTGTCAAATTGTCGAATTTCGGCAGTCGAAAGCAATGATCAGGAAAGCTATGTGGAAAATGGCTGGTGGTGGGGGAAAGTTGCTTTAAAAAAAAAGAACAATAAGAAAATCTTTTATGTATGTCAAGATTTTAAGAAATATTAAGAACTGTTAAAAAGAATAGAAAGAAATTTTCAAGGAGAAATCAAAAACTAGTTTTACAATCGGAAAATGGTGAATTGGAGCATTACATATTAATAACAGAAGAAAGTAGAGGAACACGAAGAAGACCAACTGCTTTTGCTACTACGCCTCAGATTGCTGACCAACACTGAGAAAAATGGGTTAAGTAAAGTGTTTACTTGATAAAAAATCATTTACAATAGACAAAGTTTTACTTGCAATTATTTTCCTCAATTAATACCTGCAACTAAACGCAGTTTCCTAAATGCAAGTTCTTACTGTAAATAGTGCTCTTATTATCGGCTACTATACAGCGTACCAAATTCTTGTGTAATAATCGTAATCAAACTGTTGATATGTAGTAAATAACGTATTACTTGTGACTATTGGTACTGCATCTAACTACAGCATATACTTAGTACAAGAACAATAATACTAATTGCTATTAAACTCCTGTATTTTCATAAATAAGTAGCAACTTGCCACAACTATGATTATTTGAGTTTTGCTGCACCTCGTGTGTCTTCGGGGAACCTTGGTAGCTCTACCGTGTTTTGCGCATAACCGTCATAACTAGTGTTGGATCACGTACACGCAATGGAGGGATAAATCTCCCGTGCTTAATAAAGGTGTTTGCTTATTAATACTCGATAATACCTGTGCTAGAAGTTAGAAATAGAAGAATTTCATCTTGGGGCTTCAACTCCACCCACTTAAATAAATTTTACAGAGGTAACATACTGCTGTGGATTGGCACCGTGGTTTATAAACTTTTGTGCTGGTCTACTGCTCTGAACGGTAATAGAACCGTCCGAAGTAAGAACCAAAACAGACCTTATGTATGCGATGTTTGGGCCTCTGAAAGGTCAGTTACTTGATTTGATGCCGAGAAGTAAGTTCTTGTATTTTTATTTTTATTGCTGCCATTTTGGTATCTCAATTTTAGTTTAAAATTTGATTCGTTTGTTTTGATTTTATTTCATCGATCAGGCAACTCAACTTTTTAATAATTGATATTATATAATTGTGCACATATTTGATATAAGATCCGTTATTATAATTTGATCTAGAAGATATTTAATTTTTTTTTAGTTTAAAGAGTTTAAATTTTTCCGTTTCTTAGTTTTCAAATTAGTTTTTTTTAGTTAATCACCTCGGTTTAGGTGATAAGAAGCTTTGTGCTTGTGATTAAATTTCAATTATATAATTATACTTGTTTTATCCAAGTTTAACTTAATTTTAGTGTGTTGTAATTTTGAGACCACCTGGGGTTTTTTTTTGTGTAAAAAAAAGTTTTTCTTCTTGAACAAATCTTTTGTTTGTTTAAAGGATTTGAATTGTCCTTTTGTAAATTGTAGATTCATGCAGGTTTTGTTTTCGACCAAGACCTTCTGTCTATGGTTTTATTTTCCCTGCGTAAATGTTATACAAATGTTTAATGATTGTTAACGTCATTCAAAGTTTCTATTCTTTTATTTTTGATTCAACCTTTTCAATTTTAATAATTAAAGATAGTCAATTTACTTACGCCCACATTTTACTTTTCAAGATTAGTTTAATTGCGAAAGTAACCCTGAAAGTAGATATTCTTTTGCGCCCTTTTAAAATTTTATCCGCTGAGCTAGTAAATTTAAATTTTCATTTTTTTTACTTTTCATTTTGCATTTATGCTGGTATAATAATAATAATAATAATAATAATATCATCAGTACACAGCAATACGTAGATCATCTTTTGATATGCACCCTTCATAATCATGAACAATATATTAGAATGTATTAAACATTTAAGAGTATCGGCAACTTGTATAAGGATTCCATTCAATCAGCTGGGGTAATTATTGTTATCCTTCTAAAGCTTATTTTGAAACGTATGTTCAGGTTATTCGGTTATTTACTTGTTCTTTGTTGTTATTATGTAGCTTAAACATTACATTACATTACTTAACACTTTTGTCCTTTGTATTTTTTTAAATTTCAAATAAAATACAAATTATGTTAAGAAAAACTTTATTTTTAAAGATGTTTAGCATGTGAAAGCTGAAGTGCGAATGCATGCGAATGAATCTACAACACGTTAGTTGCATCTCCGTGTCGACCTATCGCTTGATAAGGACGCCCACTGCATCTACCGTTTCTGACATCGTAACTCATTCATATCAGGTAGTCACTGTGTTTGTCCTATACAAAATAAAACTATTACTAATAATACTGCTTTTTTTCTTAAGTGATAAGTATTATGTAGCATCTTTAGCAAATTAAATGCGAATTTAAGCTCCACAAGTCTTCGATTATTAATGCAATCGAAGCTATAGCACACTGAAATAGTAATTAAAAATTATTTGCAAACAATTTTGAATTACGCATTGCTCAGTACGCAGTACTTATAGTTGCGGTTGCATAAATAATCGAAGATTTGTGGAGCCTTTTTTTTATTATTTATCAGTTATTCACACAGAGTATACAGTAAGCTATTTAATAAATATTTACTAAACCTCCTCGTTTCGTGCACTAACCATCATTGTACAACAAATTTAAAGTAAGTATATCGCATATTTGTAGCAAATCATTACCTTTTATATATCAGGTATTTAGCGAACGTGCATTAATGATATTGTTTCCTTATCACAAGTAATGCAAATAGCTTATATTAATTATGAAGGTGTGATAGCCATTATAGAATTAGTTCACTCATAGCAATAGATCTATTTGACATGGGCAAATCTTTTACTTACCGCAACTGCATATATTCTTTGGCTTAACTACTTCAGTTCAATTATCATCAGTATATTATATTTGCGTTTACTTACTTGCTTACGGATTTTAAAACAGTTCCTCAATTATAATATAGTACATTATATTTCCGTTTCTTGTTATGCATTCGGTGTAACCCCATAATTGAGGAACTGCTTTAAAATCCGTAAGCTTGGGTATAAATTAAATGAAAAGGTTTTCTTTTTCTACGTTTATAATGCCTTTTTCTAAAATGCCGTAAGATTATAAAAATTACTCCACGTTGTTAAAACTGTATACAAAATTTACATAATCCGGCAGATCCAAGTTAGATTAACTTTAAATCTCCCAAACAAAAAGAAAACTACCTCAAAGAACAGGAGGGAAGAAAGGCATATCAGTAACAAACGTCGAAAACCACCAAACTACGACAAAGCATTCCGTCGTCTATCTGATGTAATTGAGTGTGTATGGCTTCCTGTTCTTCGTTACCGTGCTTTTGTTTTTTCGACCCTCAATTGAGAAGGGTCGCTCAACGTTGGCGGTCGGAAAACGGTCGGCTTTGCCAAAAGAAAATCATTCTAGCGTTTAAGCGCCCAATATATATTCAGGAAACACGTAGCATAATTAATGCGCGGTAATTCCGCCTTACCGTAGCAGAAGCCGATTCCGTTGCCTGTGCGGTGCGTTTAATGTATGTACGTTTTGTAGTTCGCTTGTTTTAAAATGAATGACGATGGAAGTGCTATTTATTTGAGATAGAAGGCCAGTGTTTAGATTTCCACGAATTAGAAATGGAAGGTAACCTTTTTTTGACGAATTATAGATTATTAATTAAGGGATAACTAAGTACTAAAATAAAGAATCAGAAATACTAAAGTAAATAGACTGCGCACATATATATTATATAAGTAATCAGAGATAAAATAGAACAGCTCATTAGTATACATACTAAAAAGTATAGGATCTAGTACGGCACCTTGAGAACTCCGTGTAACAAAGGTAAGCAACTAGATTTGTAGGTCTTAACATTTGAGTTAGTTTTGTATTTTATTATCACGAATTGTAAACGTCCGGATAAGTAAGACGTAAACCAAATTGCCGCGCTACCTTTAATACCATACTAATCAGTGGCGGCTCGTGGTCGGAAACGTAGGGTGTTCACAAAATCAAGAACATGCAAATATTTAACTAAAATCCAATCATTTTTTTCGTATATGTCCTTCTTAAATTTTCTTGTGAAGTCTTTAATTTGCCCTTTGTAGTTTGTGTCAAATTAAGTTCTGGTTTTGGTCTGCCCATACTTTTAACTTGAATTTTTTGTTCATAACTAAACGAATTAAAATTGTCTTTCAAATATTGCACAGTAAAACTGTTCGCATCCATAGTTCTTATTTATATATTGTTTAGTGTTTACTTACAACACTACTTTGTTTGTTTTGTGTGCATTTCATTACCTTTTTTACGTACTGTATATTTCATTTCATTACTTTTTTTACGTACTATATATATTCTTTTTTGTTTGTCGGCTGCACCAAAGCGCATTAGGGGCGGCTTTGCTTTGTCAGTTTTTTCCAGAGGGATTTAACGATGCGGCGTGATTTTCAACTGCGGCTGCGCTGCTACCAATTTATTTTTGTTTTTCTAAAAAAATCAATTATTATTTGTATCTTTAAGGGAAATATACGTTTTTTAGGAACAGTTAAAAATTTACGAGTTTAAGTTTGTGATTTTATGTGCGCGGGTTTAATAAACGTATTGCTGTAGATGAATTACCTCAAACGAAAATTTAAATCAGTGTTTTAAATAAAATAGATAGTTTTTTATAACAAATATATTGTTTAATTTCCTTTTTTTACAAAGTTAAATTTAAGATATTTATAAATTAACACTAAGTATTTAAATTGTTACAACCATGATTATTGTGTTAATTATATCAACTTTTATCATCTACAATTCTTTGAAAATCTTCTTACACGTAAAACTAAAATATAAAATTAAATTTAATACAGACCTGTATTAATTACTCATCTAAACTGCACGAGTGTGATTAAGCATTGAACACTGCCCAATATTAGCAACAAATTAATAGATTAATATATTAAAATTTTGAAATTCCAAGCAAAAGAAAACAACACATGTTAGCCACCGCGATATCTATATCGCTCTGGCTCTCGCTCGCACGTACGAAGCAGAGAGCCAGAAAACAAACAAAAAACCTGGAAACAAATCCGTCCAACACGGAAAAATATAGCAATAGTGAAATAAATAATATAATGTTATATATCGTCACGAAAATTCTGTTAAAACTTAAAGTATAAAGAAATACACCGTTATCCTAAAATATCAAAACAACTTTCAACTGAAAATAACATTAAATTAAGAAATTTATTCAGATAATTGTTTTTTTTTTAAATAGAAAACTACAGCAGTATGTTATTTAATAAATTAAAATAATTACGCACCCTTGCTTTCATTATAAAACTGTCACCAACAAACAGTATTAGTTCTTATGGTAGTTACGACCTGTGAACGATGAGTGATTCCTAAACAAAACATATATAATATAGTTTATCCGTAAAACACGATATCTGAACGTTGATGTCGATCGATTTGTTAACGTGACCCGAGAACGCAACGAAAGCGAGCACAGGAGCACACTTAATTTGTGCACCGTTCATATGGAATCTGCCGTATCCCTCCCCACCACCGCTACGTCCTCTATGCGGCTAGGTATTGGATAAAATCAACGTAGTCCCGCCTACTCGGCGCACGTGCTCCGTCGTCAGTCGCTTGCTCGCGATGTACATACATATGTATAGAAAGGAACGTCGCGTCGTTTATTCGTTTCACTGCGTTATATTTCACGAATATATTAAGATCGTGTAATAGATTTTATTAGTTTGTAACCGACGATTTTTTTAGGGGGGTCACATGCTCATGTGCTCCTATACAGAAACCGCCACTGATACTAATACCGTTTTTGTAGCAGCATTGTATGTATTCAAATGCCTTGCTAAAGTCGCAGAATATTGAAATAGGATAACTTTTGTTGTCAACTTCGTTCAGGATATAGTTGTAAAAAGATATTACTGCTATGAGGGTTGATTTATTTTTTTCTAAAACCATGTTGATTCTCATTGTGAATATTGTATTTATGTAGAAAACACTGGAACAACTGTGGAAAGTTTAAAGCGATCTGGAAATATTCCCAACGTGAAGGATAAATTAACAAGGTAAGTTAATGGCTTTAATAATAAAACTGAAAACTCTTTTAAAATACTTGCAGATATACCATCTGGTCCACTAGTGTGCTTGTTTTTGATTTTACATATTACAGAAGCTACTTCATTTTCAGTAAAAGGGGAAAGGTGCATTGTGTGATCGTTTGTAGTTATATTGCTATCAATTGTAACATCAGGGACTGAATTAATTATATCGATTGGAACTCTATGGAGATAGAAGAATTGAAACCTTCAACTATAACATGGGGATCTTCTATTCTTACTCCATCATCCACTAAAGATATGTTCCCAAGGATCCAATGATTCCCCGCATTTGTCTGATTTTGCTATCTGATGAGCAGATTAAACTATCATAATATTGCTCTTTGGTGTCACTTACCAATGTTTTATGTTGCATCTTGCGTACTTTGTAAACAAGTTGTAATTGAGGATATCGTTGTTGAAGAATAAACAAATCTTTGAGTTCACTACTGGATTTAGCAATTTCGTGAGTCACCCAACCTTGACTATTTATGGGAGCACTGCCACTATTCACTTTCGTGGATTTTAACAGGAATGCCATATTGTAATGGTATTGCAAAGTGATCATAAAACAGTTAATTTTATTATCGAAAGATATAAATAGGTAAGTACTGCGCCACATCTCGTTTAATAAGTAATAACAGAATTTTATTTTATTGTTTTCACTGAAAAAGCGCCCATGAATTTATGGGGACGCTAGCTACAGAAAAGAGATTTTTGAGACTAAAAATCGTGACGTATTTGTGATCTGATAAATACGTATCATCAACAGAAGTAAAGAGTTCTGAACTGTAATTGGTAAATACATTATCAATTAACGATCTACAGGTGCTTGTTACTCTGGTATATTCTGTTATTATTGAATTTAATCCATAACTTGATAAAAGATTTTTTAGGACACAAGTTTCAAGAAAATCTGTACACATTATTCTATAGCGCTGAAGTGATTTCATCTGCAAGATTGAACATATTTTGACCTACAACTAAAGCTAATCTTTTAAGATATAATAATTATACATATATTTTTAAAGAGAAATAAATTTTCTACTTAATCAGATCTCGATTATCACCAACAAATTTATCTTAAAGTTAAATGTTCAAAAGAGAAAAATATACAGGTCCCATTCTGCATTACAAGTTAAGAATGAAATAACTATTTAATACAAAAGAGACCGAGAAAATCAACTGAGATCTTAAAACCAGCAGATAGCAACTTCCAGAACAAACCGTAATTACTATTCATGCAATGCATCTTGAAACTAAAATATAGATATACTTCAACTAGGTAGATAAGAACAAAGTTTTTGAGAATAATTTATGTATTTCCCAGCATTAACTTCAATCGTCCTTGTTTAAAAGTGAAAGCTAAATCAGCGACGAAAAATGAAAATTCCATACCACAGAGAATATATAACCTCACGAAAACTTTAATAAGCTTTTTAAAACATAGATAAGGATTCATATGCATTGTAGTAGCTTCATTCGTCTTGTCTTATTGAGCGATATTCTATAAGTTTACCAACCTCTAATATAGAATTTGCATTGTAGGCAATATAAAAGAACTCGAAGGTTTTTCACCAAATAGTTTTCTGTTATAACTGCATTGAGAAAAATGTTTGACTTACGTAATTAATCTTAAGTAAATCTTCGTTGACTTTGGATGGACCGTTTCGACGCCGAATCGTTTAGTCGCCAGATGCAATAATACGAAAAATCCAGTGGACGACATTGCGCATAAAATTCTACGATTATAACACCACCCGTATAAATAGACTTTTACCCCCATCACCCACCTTATAATTTTTTTTTGCGAGTTTTTGGTAGCGACTAAACTTAGAAATACAGTCATATATGAGATTATTCAAAATATTATTAAAAACGCTCATATTAATTTATGTTGCACTTACCACTTATGTTAATAACATTTACGTTATTAATAACGTGTACGTTATCAACAAATATAACGTATTTACGTTATTTTAGTCTGAAGTGGTATGCTGTATCCGATAAGTGTATGTTATAAAATAACATGCATGTTATTTACATTACGTTATATGGAATAAAATTACGCCATACGATTCCTTGCAGTTATACGAATAACAGGAACGTTATGAACAAAAGTGAGGTTAAATTTTACAGAATTGTGAATGGAAACGAGTTGATTTTTGAAAATGAATAATGATTTCAAGGATTTGCTGGCTTTTGGTTTATTAGAGCAACGTTTAGCTGTTAATAATAAAAACATAAAAAGGTTATTTGTGTTTTTCTAAGAATAATTCTGCAATTGAAATAAGCCTGACTTGCAAAATTATTTGAACTACTTCTTAATATTTTCGTAAAATTATTTATAGGTAGATTGCCTTAGGATACAGTGCTCACATAACGAATACAACAATTCATAGAGCAATAAAGACAAACAGTAATAGCACTTGAAAACGGAATATCTGCTCAAACATGGAAATACTAAATTTTCAAGGTATATTGGTTAATGATAACACTGCGTAGGCTGTCACGACCGGTGTAACTATAACTAACAGCTTATTGCGGGTTTCGCGGTGTGTCAAAACTTTCGCTCGACGTTTCGCTGTTCATACTGACAGCTTCTTCAGGATAACTGAACTGTTCAGTTGAACAGCGAAACGTCGAGCGAAAGTTTTGACACACGGCGAAACCCGCAAGAAGCTGTTAGTTATATTGGTTAATGATTTAACTATTTTTACGCACACCATGATTACCAGAAGTGTGTGAAACAAAATTTTTACGTATCCGTAGAACATTCTTTTGTAAGCCGAATAATTCCGGAAGTAAATAATGAACTAATAAATATAATGCACTTGCAGCTTAAATACTAAGAATTCAGAAGAAAGCATTATTATCAAACAAAGATATGGAACT
This sequence comes from Protaetia brevitarsis, assembly GCA_004143645.1. Lineage (NCBI taxonomy): Eukaryota > Metazoa > Arthropoda > Insecta > Coleoptera > Scarabaeidae > Protaetia > Protaetia brevitarsis. Next base: position 36,978 of record RXPK01002636.1, on the reverse strand, counting down.
TCACATAAAAGATTCGAAACATCTGTCATAAATGTATATATTTATATTTTTATATTTTATTTATAAACACAAAAAGAAACACACACAAACAAATTTTTTATTATTCAATTTTGACTATGTAGAAATACCAGCTTTTAAAGGGGGGGGTGACGTATATGGTAGCGTTGTATATACTCCAAGATGTAAGGTGTTTAATACTTTCGCTGATATACAAGTTTGGCCAACGTTTCATGTTCCTTGCTAGTACTTTTCCGCTGTTCTAATCCAAGCCTCTCTCTTCCAAGCACTAACCCATTACGTTGTTCCGCTTTAACATAATCTCCCTCTTATTCTCTTCCTCTGCGACTATGTTTGCCATTGCTTCTCCAGTCGAATTAAGTGTCCAAACCACTTTAGTTGTTTCTCTATACTGTTTTGGATCGGTTTTAAATCCGTTCTTACTACCTGATTTCGAACTCTGTGTTGCCTCGGAAGGTGATCATAAAGAAAAACACTTCACTTATTAATTTTAACCGGCTTTTACTTCAGAGCACCGACCATACCTTCAACATAACCTAACACATATTTTCTATGTGACTGTTCGGGGTTTGCGTTAAAAGTAACGTTAATTTATCATACTCAATTGGCGGGAATTAAAATTTTCTCTTGCAATGAGTTTATTAATAACATCATTGACAGCGTTTCATTACAATAAACATTTCGGATATCTTTAGTTTTGACTGGTTTTAATATTTTTATTCGCCGGCCTTGGGTAATTGAAGTTCGACCCCGTAGATGGCGCTCGTTTGCGATGTAATATTATTTTTAATTTAATTTCATTTTTGGATTTTTGCCGTGAAATGATCAATATTTATAAATAATAAAGCGGAATTTCATTTTTCTTTTAATATTTTGTTTTTATGTTCGCTTTTCAAGTGAATTTGTATAATGTATTTTCATCAAAATGTCATTGTCAACGACACAACACCACTACATGCCACTACCACACACTGCCACAATTCACAGTATGACAGAGTAAGGACATGCTCGCAAAAAACCATTGTTCTTTAGTGGCCAGTTTTGAATGACCTTTAAGCCCAGCTGCCATTTTGTAAAGCTGTTGCCGAGAATTTTTAAACGTGTAGAATCATTTATATTTTGAAGGAAATAGAAAAATAGATTAAAAAAATACACAAATTTATGCGTTTTTTATTCTGGTTTTTGTTACAAATATTTATGAACAGTTTATAGTAATAAAAAACACGATTCCAGTAAAATAATGTTTAATTAAGTGATACGTATATTTGGAAGTGTTTTACGATAATTGAGTTCACATTCTTTCCTTTTTGTGAAACTAAATCTTGATTTATATATTTTATAGTGTAAAATATTCTTCCCAGAATAAATATGTTGTGGTTCTTTCTCAAATAAATTAATAAAAATACAACAGCTTCGGTGGAAGGGACTTTCAAATTTCTGACACGAATACACAATAATTTTTAATTAGGGTTCAAGCGGTATGACTATATCGTTCTGTGCGATACAAAGTTTGTTCCTTTTTATTCAACTATTTCATTTCTAACATCCGACCCTGCACTGGTTTGTCAACAACAATGTCCGCGGGTGCACAAGTGGATAGAGTTCAAACGTAGACTATATAATATCGAATTGTCTATAATGTGAATAAATGCGATTAAAATTTATATCAGTATAATGCAATTCAAACCAAAATCACATTATTTTAAAAAGAGAACATAAAACGAATTAGGTAAGTTATTGCGATAAATAGCAATCTAGCTTAAAATGTGTATCTAACAAATAAATTGATTTAATGTGACCTAGAAATCTCTGCACAACCACAATAGTTCTTCTTATTCATGTACTTTCTTAATTCTTGTCGTATCATATATATTAGATTCATTCGGAAATCCCAAGAAACTGCGACCATCGTTAGCATCAAAATTTATCTTGCGAGAGTGACTGGCACTACAACATGATACCCATTGGTGTCTTCTTTCACGGTTATTTGAGTTATTTCACACTTAAACCTAACAATATATATGTAAGAAAGTATGTAAATATTATGGCACTGGCCACCGATCTTACCTTTTACACAAGAATATCATGGTTCATTAAATGTTTTTAAAACTGCAGCGGTAATTCAAAACTAATAAAACACGTAAAATAAATAAATAAAACAAGTAAATCATGTAGATTAAACGGATGAGCAAACTAATTTGTGTAGATACGAATGTAAACAATAACAAACTGCCATTTTGAAAAGCTGTTTTTTTTGAAGTGAAGTTATGTTTAGAAATTTGGACCGCTATGACTCATTCATTGTCCTTACTCGAAATACTCTGCACAATTATTCTTTCTCTTTGGCAGAATCACACATAAAGCTGTCTTCGTTGTTAGACGTTTTCCGCCTATACTTTTTTCCTCTAATCAAATTCAACTTATATTATTGCATCTGGCGTCGAAACGTCAAGTTTGAAAATTATATTTCTTCTAGAAATCCAAAATTCTAATGAAGTACTAGTTCCGTAAGATATCCTGTATACAACCGAAAAAGTGTACTTGAATCAACATGTCTTTTGTATGTAAAATGAGCATTTTGTTTTAACCGAGATATACATTTAATCACTACTCAATTAAAAGCAAAAAAGTTGTTTACGTTGCAAAGCATAATATTGACATTTTTTAATTAAAACAAAGCAAATATGTGTTATTCGTAAAGCAAAGCCGTGTTAAATGAGGGTTCCTGACCGTTTATCGGAGGTATCTGCAATGTTAATTTCGTTATCATAGCAATATAATTTCGGCTGAATCATCCCGATTTAATTTTCCAATTTGTATGAATATTATGCGTAAATGGGGTCCGCTTCTGGTGCTGTCTCTGTCTAGCACAAACCGAAAGATACACGCATTTTATATTCAGGTGAAATACAGGCAATTCAGAAAGATTTCCATTGTATCAGGGTAAAAAACAAAATGAAGTTATTACAAACAAAATTAAATTAATATAGCGGTATAAACATTTCATCTAATTCCTTTAGAATCGTGTATATCCTACGGACTGGTGAAAGAGAACAAGAACTAGCGTAGCGGAAAAAAAAAACACTTACACAAGCAATTTTTGACGAATTTCACGTGTTCTGCACATCCTCCAGGAAGATGGGCCTGCAAATGCCCTCCGTGGGCGTGGGACCCGGCTGCTGACAGGACAATCCCGGTTCGCAGGTACCGCTAAAACCCAACTCTCCGCCGCAGGGTTCCCCTTCCGTTTTAGCGCACTCCTTGCAACACCTGAAATTGATAGAAAAGCGTGTATAGATGTGTCTCTATCTCGTCGGCCGCTTGTTCGCGAAAATTGCCGACGATAGACAAAAGAGAAACAATTCCGGTGCTCGTCGGTAGGAAATTGACTCGCTGTCGATTCCGTATATCGCCAATACAATTTGTGCGTAAACTGAAATAGGTGCGTATTTGTACCCGATGCGTATAGTGTCAATGTCGTGCTTCGCATTGTCGCGGCGTGCTTTTTACCCGTGGCACGTAGTATTCTCAGCAGAGCACGCTGCGGAATCAAATATAATTTACGCGCTCCCTCAGTATGAAGGTATTTTCGTTAAATTAGAGTACTTATGGGAAACAGTTTACGGAGTGTTCGTTTTTGCTTAGGTTGGAATGAAAATTTCGTTATTTTATATACTGGTTGTTTCAGGATGGTAGCTCATCAACGTAATATCCAAAAACATGCAATATAGCGAAAAGAAATTTGAAATGGTATGTATATGGTATGCACAAAACTAACAAAAAAGGAAAACACGGTGGACATTAGAAGGAAGATAGACGGCATTAAAACAATACAGAGAGGATATATAGAAAGAGAAAATATAATAAACAACTAAAGATGACGAAATGGTAAAACTAGGCAATTAAAATTCTAATGAAAGAAGAGAAACAGTCTAAAACATTATATCCAAAAAAGAGAGTAGAATATATACAGTATGTCCACGGATGGAGGTGACAATAAGTATATAAGACAAAAAATTATTGAATTTGAATTTCATATTGGGAAATAAGGCCTGCTTGGTCAAAAAACTCATTTATTGTTTGTTTTCGAGTTTTTTAAAATCTAGCAGCTGACAAGGAGACTGCCAGGTCAGCTTATCACTAATCAAGCTGAAAAAATTGAGGTGATTCTTGAAGCCAAAAAAACGAACCAGTGCGGGGATCTTTGTGAATAAGCCTCTGATTTTTTTTATGCAGTTCAAAAAAATAAACACGATATTTGGTAACAGTTCTGTAAGAGGACCGCTGATTTGGCAATTTATATGCATATTGACGGAAAGAGCATGTGTTCCTGAGTGTAAAATAGCTATTCATTTTTTGAGCAAATGGAAAAAAAGTACTAAAACAGTGTTCGAAGAATGCTATTTCAAGATTATGTGCCAGGCGTTTTTGCCGGATTTAACAAGGGGTAGTAATGATGTGGAAGGAAAAGCTAATTGCTAATATATATCAAGCTATACAGCAGAAATTATAAGAAATGGCTACTGCTGTCATATTTTTTAAATACGAAAAATTTACTGAATTGATGTTTGGCTGATGTCACTTCGTTAAAGGTATTATAAGGGTGAAAAAGCCTTTTTTCCTATTTTGTTTGTGGGGTAAACCGGATAAACTAATAAACTATTAATAATTTTAACCAAGATGATTAAAATTATTATTTATTGCCAAATTATTGAATTTTTTTGTGACATTTACTCCAATTCATCTTATATTTACAACAATATAAACATGTTATTAGGTCTTTTTGTATAAAAAAAAAATCTATACTACTAACAAATGGTCTCTTAAGATATTTGGGGTTTTAGTAATAGCAGCATAGTTTTATGTGTATATAATACATATTTTTCTTTTTTGTAGCAACGCTCTATGATTTTTTCTTAAATTTTGCAAAAGTTTTATTACTTTCACACAGTATTATCATCACATTCATTGTATATAATAGAATAGTGTAAATTATCAATTTGCAATTGCGTATTCATGATGACTATTATTATTATTGTTATTAAGTACGCATTTTATATGCATAATAATTAGAAGTAACTATTTATTAATGTGTAATATAAATTTACACATATTTTTTATTATGTTTGTTGTATGTTATTATTAAATTTGGAATTATTAAGAATTACCAGGAATTACTGGGAATTAGTAGGAATTAATTCCAATTAATGGAATTTCGATAGAATTAGTTGAAATTAGAATTAGTTGTACGCCATTTTTGTGTGAGTGGTTAGCCTCTCGGAGTATGGAGTTCGAGGCTGCTGTCATGTTCTTTTTTTTTTTATTCTTAATACTATATAAATAATTATTAAATTTTCATATCATAAAAAATATTATGTAATATCCAAGTATTTTCAATGTTTATCTATTTTCTGCCATATTTTTTTGCAACGAAAGTTTCATATCGTGAGTATCTTATTATTGAATACTAATTCATGTGCGATTCACGTGACGCAACAATTTAAATTTAAGTGCAAAAAATCAAATTAAATAATTATTTATAGGGAAAGAGGACAGGTACGCATGTGAATAGTTTCTTTCGTGATTTACAGATTTACAGATGTCGCTATTTGCACTGTTTATAGTTGTGTAGTTACTTGTCCTTTTAGCAAACAAAAACTTAGTTTGAAGTAAGACGTAGTTTAGTCTCTAAGGTAAGATATTTGAATTTCGACTATATAATTAGTATATAGTATTATATTATTATATTATATTATATTAGTATATATATAGTATAAATTATTAATATATAATTTTTAATAATTTGTGATGATTGTATAATGCACTATTTCGAAAAGCCCTCCGTTTTATATATTCTGGGTGAGTTTTTTATCTTGAGACAACGGAATATCTCTAAACACTGCATCAAATCAAAAAAGATCTTAATAAGATTTGTTATAATGTAGGGGGCTCACTGAATGGTACCGAACTAGACCCCCCACTTCACCCTCCCCTCCCCTCCCCCCAGAGTGGGAGGGGGGACAACTTTGAAATCTTAATCTGTTACGAATCGAAAAGAAAGTTTCACACAAAAACTACATACTTGAGGCCGTAGAATCCGAATCTGCACTACAAAATGGGGGTTCTCATTTAAAATTTCAAAGTTGTCCCTCCTCCCATTCTGGGAGGGGGGGGGGGGAGATGGGGGATCTAGTTCGGCACCATTCAGTGAGCCCCCTACATTATAACAAATCTTATTAAGCTTTTTTTTTGATTTGATGCAGTGTTTTAGAGATATTCCGTTGTCTCAAGATAAAAAAAAACTCACCCAATATAAGCATACACGTCTTGGGATTGTAAATTTGTGACATAAATTTTGTAAATTATGATTGTAGCTTTAGATAGTTGTTTCAAATGCAAGCAATAAGCCTGCTGGTAGAGAGTACGCAGACAAAGAGTTCGCATGCTTACTCTTTATCGTTAACTATTTAAAACAAATCAATCTATGTGGTGTGTTATTTTATAGGGGATTATTGATATAATATCATGGCGATAGCAAGAGAGCCAATGCTATTTCCCTGGGGATTAATGAATGTACCCTGAGAGAAAACGTTTGAAGGCTGGTGCAGTACTAACATCCTTCTCGTACTCTTAGGCTTCAAGCAGCAGCAGAGCTAAAAAAAGCAATAAATCATTTAACGAGTACACGAATATTCTTAGATTTAGTACGTACTCTTGCCCTCCGTTTCCTATATTATGGATAAAAAAAAATTAACACGACAACAGTCTCGAACTCCAGACTTTGCCCTTGGAGTTTATGTGAAATTTTTTTCAGTTTATTTTATTAACTAATTGTAAAAAAGAAAAATAAGCGCGTAATAGAAGACTGCTAAAGCAATCACACAGACGAGTGACAATGGTGAAAGTGGTGTGGCGTTAAAGCGAATTAGGCATCCATAACTTCATTAATTCACTAGGGGCAAAATCGGGGATCAGTTTCATCGCCTCTCGAGCGAAGACGAGGGGAGCACCTCGCCGTATTAATCCAACTTCACGGCTGGATAGACAGTTTGAAAAGGAAACTAATATGGTAACTATGTAATAGTTGCGCGAACACGAACAGATGGCTCTTGGGCTTGTGGGGGCAGAACACTTGATGTAATTCCCCAACTGTAACTACTTCTCCGTTAGTTGTTCGTCGAGTTATTACGTGTGATGTGTGGGATCAAATGCGAGACAAAGTATTAAGTGTACCTGTGATTGACAGTATATCGAAGTTGCTCGTTGAAGTGATAAATCAGTGAAATTACCACACTTAATCACATTGCTGTTTTATTAACCAAAACAAAACAACTAATGGGTCAGCATTTACAAAATGTCAAAAATCAGTTCTTAAATTAAATATAATATATGTATTCATTTGTTATCGTGCGTTTCAATTAAAAATTATAAGTTTGAGCAGAAAATGCATTATTATAACTACTATATTTATTTAAACTGAATAGTTCTTTTGTTAAAACAAACTTTATAATAGTTACTTCAAATGTCGTAATTGTTTCAAGAAAGATATTCCAATTTTTAAAATAAAAGTGCTTACAATCATAACCACTCTCCTTATTTTTTTTAGATGAAGAGAAGTACTGGCTCTAGGTGCACGGTAAGATCACTTAGAAAGCTGATTACTGGTCACTGGCAGACACAAATTAAAACAAAATACTCAAATGCAAAGATTGCAAGATTTTTACAGTTTCCTGCTAATAACTGTAACAATTAAGCGGAATTTTTCACAAGAAAAATTTTCTCTCTCACGCAGGAAACTCCTTTTAATTATTACAGTTATTAGCAAGCTAATATGTATTAATTTGTTAAAATAGTCAAATGTTTAAATTCTAAGCTTGCACAATTTTGCTTATTGCTTCATCAGAGAAATTACTGTAAACAATAAGTTAAATGCTATTACAATATGAGAGGACATAAAACTTACAGTCTTTAATGGAATTTGTACTGAATAACACGATTATTTTTTAAATTGCTTGTCGGGGTTTATTATTTATTTAACCAATTATATTCTAATTATTAATCAAAAATCAAGGATGAGTGGATTTTTTGGTTTAATTGGAACACGAAAACTGATTTATCGAAGTTTCGATATTTACTGCCTTCTCAAGATTTTTTTTTTTAAATGTGAAAGTATTAATACAAACTTCAATAACTTTGTTATTATTACACAGCAACATGATGTTTTGTTAAATACTAATTAACATATTAAAAAATCTTTGTAAGGAACAATGACACATTACATTTATGTATACGCCGAACAATTTATAAAATTGTGACCAATAAATTCACTAGCCCATAATTTTTAATAAATAATTAGTTTGTAAATACATATTAACATTTTTAAATAGTAAATACAAGTGAACAACAATTAAAAATTAAAATTTACACGACAGAGAAGCAATCACGAGTCGCGAATACAACACAAGAACTAACGCACTTAAAGCGTTTCATTATATACTTAAGGCCTTTCTTGTCGAATATTTTTAAACCAAATTTATAAATACATATATAAAATCATGCATTTTATTAGCAAAATTAAGATGTTATAAGTTATTAGTATTTGAATAACTTTCAAAACTTAACCTATTGTGAAATTAAAGTGACATTGGTATATTACTGTATTTGCAGTTTATTGTGCGGAAATACAACGAATAAATACGAATAAGATTCACATGGATGCGTTCAAATAACAACAATTATTCAGAAGAAGTAAATGTCGTTCAGGTGTGTCAAAGATATAACAGAAAAAAAGGCTCTGCAACAAGATCGGTTTGCATAAATGGCAGCGTCGTTTTTTGAAAATGGATATACTTTTATAAGCAGCATTGAATAATTACAAATGTTTTATATCCTGAGAATCAATAATTATAGTCCAATAATTTGTGTATTATTTATCTAGAGATTGGAAGGTAAACGTGAAACCTATCAGTTGATGTCAGTTTTTGAATATTTAAAATTTAAGCGCGTCGCACACAAAGTTAGAAGCACATTTAGATAATACGTGCTAAAGAATTTAAAAATTGTAAAGATTGCAAATTTTTAACAGTGAGAAAGAAACAAATTAATGTATTTCTGCTTTTAACTGTAACAATTAGGAGTAATTTTTCCCAAGAAAAAAAAATTGGGAAAAATTACTCCTAATTATTACAATTTAAAAATTATTTCAGAAAACGTACCCTTAATAAAAATATTCAAGCAAAAGTTATTTTGGACGGTTAAATATATCTAATAAATGTGAAATAAAAATATATTAGCTATAATTTGTGTACCTATAAAAAAAACCTTTGTAAATTAATATTATATACGCAAGCATCCAATCTTACGTGAAAAAAAAAACAAAAATGAGAACACTTAATCTTTGGTCCATTGTGGATTTTTAATATATAAAACATTTGTGATTATTATTCACTACTGCTTATTAAGGTATATCAATTCCATAATGCGTGACATTGCCACTGATGCAAACCGATCTTCTTCCAGAACATTTTCTCTGTTATATCTCTGACATAGGTACGTTGACATTTGCTTCCTCCGAATAATTATTGTTATTTGAATGCGTCTACGTGAATATTATTAGTATTTATTCGCTATATTTCCGCACAATAAACTACAAATACAATAACATAGATACCAACGTCACTTTCATTCCTTTCATATACTCACAATACGTCAAGTTTTGAGAGCTGGCAGTTTCAAACCCGAAGAAAATTATTCGAACGCTAATGCTTATAACGTCTTAGTTTCGACAATAAAATGCAGGGTTTTAAATGTTTATAAATATGGTGTAAGGATATTGGTCGGCAAAAAAGGTCTTAAGTGCACAATGAAATAAAAATTGAAATATAAGGTATTAGAAAATTTATGCCTGACAGATCACAATTATATGACTTTGTTAGATTGGTTGCCTACCTAAAATGCCCCCTCCATTCGCATTTAATTTTTAACATATACTACGTTTATGCTTTCACTAAATGCGTATTGAACGCGTATTAATAGTATAATTCGATTCTAAATCCTGTAGCATAAACACTTCTCAATGCGCATTATAGCTCGAAATGCGAATTGACGAAATACCGATTTTAATAGTGGTTTTAGGATAATCGTTTGGTTGTATAAACGTTTAATGCGAATTCAAACTGTATTAAAGCAGGTTACCAACAGAGTGTAAACAAACAACATATCACAGGTCAAATAGAGGTTATGTGTATATAGATGTTAATACATAAAGATTTGTGTTAGCTTGAGTTGAGTACTTGCGTAAATTGCGCAAATAAAACTCGATGGAAGGAAGAAAACGTACGCTGTGGTGAGAAGCTGAAATAAGCTACATGTTAGCTATCATGAGAAATAAAAATATCGTAAAAATGTTGGATAGTAAACGGTATCGGAATGGAGAAATTTCTCACATTGTTGAAGAGGAGTTCAAGAAACGGTGGGCTTATGAATACCAAAATGTGAAGCTATATTCTATATTCCCAACAGCTTGCAAGTTTATAAAGAGCAACAGCAATTATTTTTCTGTTGGCAGATCTCTTTGCTTTATCGTATTTTTTAAAATCATTATGTAATCTATTGTAAATAAAAGTAAACATTGATTTAAAAGCTCGGAAATTTTCTATCCACTCAACTTCATTCAAATTCCTGAAACTATTTTTCGCCAGTATTCTTCACTTTTAAGTTTTTTTCAATCTTTCTCTACCTTTAATCGAAAAAGGTATCACAAAAGAAATATTTTGCGTAGTTTTGGGATTCTGTATTATTGCGCCTATCTTTATTTTTATTTTTCTTCTTATTCTACATCTTCTGCGCTGTATTTTTGTTTTAATTCGAAGAAAATGCATTTGTTGAAGAGCTAATAATTATGTCCAAAAGACCACACATAAATTCACTATTTCTTCAATGTTTTATTATAAAAACAAAACACCGGCAAATATAAATCGGTTTATGACAAGTGACAACTAAGGTTGCATAAGGTTATGTTTTTACATTATTAATTTTTGTTACATATTCAAACGATTGGCCATAACCCTTGTAAACCGCGGTAAATTTCAAAATATTTTAATGCGTATTATTTTTATTGCGCATTGCGTGAAACGCATAAACTGATGAAGTTTTCGATTCGTACTTACTCATTCGAAATTTCTAATGCGCATCTAGAAAACATAAACGTAGTAATAGTTACATATTTATGTATACAATTAGATGCAGTATCGATAAAATATAAACAAACGTAAAAATGTAAACAGACTTAAATTAAATTAAATTGCTGCAATTGTCTGTTTCTATTTATTCTGTAGTAATATTAAAGATTTATATTCAAATACACAGGCAACACGGCTTATTAGTAAATGCAATCTAACATTTTGTATTTTATAATAGTAGATAACGTTTAATACTGCAGACAAAAGTAAATACGTATATAAGACATACAATATTATTATTAAATTTGCTGATTATTTGGGTAAAACTTTCCAATGCGACCAAAAACTGTATGTGTTTGTAAGCAGTATACTTCAATTCTAATTGAGTTAATTATAATTTCAAAATTCCCTTTCAGGACATTTGATATGCGCACATATTAAAGATAATTAATACATTACCTACATACAACCCAATTTATAATTAAAATCTCTTCGTGGAATATGCTAATTAAATCCCATGTAATAATTTCGAATTTCACGGTTTACATTGCTGTGTTATTCAGTTAGCTTAATATAAACTATTTTCGTTATTAATTTCATCGTATTTAGATTTTCATTTTATGGTGAAAATCTTTATTAAAAAATCAAACGCATAACTAGCACCTACGCTTCAGTAGATGTAAAACACATGTTGTGACTAGCTAAAAACCACGATATAAGCCAATGCGATCCAATTTATAAATTATTTTACATTATGTATTTGAAAAATTAGTTACGTGAGGAGATTAATTTACAAAAATCTTATATTACGAATCAATTAATAAACACATTTATCGGGTCAGAGTTTCTTTGTATTTCTAGCATTTTTCCCGTGTTTAATGAACTTAATATTAATGCCATTAATAAACCATGTAAATATAAGTTTGAAAATATTAGATCTTAAAAAAAATATATTTTAAACAGATGAATTTGATACGAATACATATGTATTTATTGAGCTCTGAAAATTACAACACAAAATATGTTGGAAAAACTTATAAATACATTTTTTGATATTAGATTGAAAGAACATAATCGTTGTGTACAGACGCCTAGTTCAGGTTTTTTCTTACAATTTTCTTTTCATTTATTAAAATTTGATCATTCTTTTTAAAAATAAAATAACTTCATAATTTGAACGTGTTTAGTTAAATAGATGGTGAGGGATGAGTCCATGAGTTTCTTATGAACGAGCCAAGCAGCAGCAGATGAACAATTCAGTCCTGCTAGGCATAACCTCTTTCTGCTGCCAATGACAGTGTGGAGTATTTTTACCACATTTTTAGCACTGCAGACTAGACCAGTTAAAGCCGATAAAAAATCTTCGCTTGGTGTGGAGATTTGTCGTTTTGTGGCTAATGGTCTGCATTAGGAATAATGGTGCCAGTCGTAGAGCGAAGCTTTCCCATGCGACTGTTATACCATGCTCCGAAAGATCTGGGGTTAACTGAACAGATCGAGAAGAAACAACCTCAGCAAAAACCCAAATCCTAAGGTGGCGGACTAGGCCGATAGAATGCGTGGCTGGATGGAAAACCAGGCTCTACTAGTCCAATCCCCCCGAATCTAGTGGTGTTAGGCGATTCGTTCCGAGGGATGGATAGCACCTGGAGCAACGAACTGAGCCTTTGGGAAACTGGGCGACCTTCCACAGTAACCAGCTTTGCACTTGCGCAGAGGGAGTAGACAATCCTTTCCCTCCTACTCGTGGGAACTGTATGGATCAGAGTAATGAACTTTTAAAAAACGGAGGGTCAGAAGAGGGCATCGAAAACCTCTACTAGCGGCCTCCGGAAATCGATGACACTATCTTGGAAGTGAGTACCAGACAAGACAGTAACACTACCGAAACCATTGTTGCATGAGTACAACAACTCGGACAGCAGCAATAGAAAAAAAAACATCTGGCGCCCAGATCAAGAAACTGAGAAAGCAAAGGAGGGTACATGATCGAGGTGAAACCACGTCACCAGCCGTGATTCTAAAGGATTCAAGGCGGAAGATGCAAAGCTAAGGAAACAAAACAGAAACCTAAAAGAAGACGGTCGAGGACAGCAAAAAAACATCTCGGCAGGAGTTTAAAATGTCACCGTAGACCTCGAAGAGATCCAAAGGTACCTACAGCAAGGCAGCGGAAGACTCCTGAATCAAGAGCAAGCGGTTCTGATCCAGGAAACAGGAAAATATAAAGCATACTTGGATAAAATAACCAGGCAAATCCATGGACCAACCTTCATTAAAAGACCATCAAAGAAGAAGGCTGAAGAACCACTGCAGCTTAGCAGGAATCATCTTCGCACCGTAACAGGTCTCCTTATAGGGCACTGCACACTAAGAGGACACCTACAGAACATTGAGATCAACACTGGAGATACCACTGCAGACTGTGTAATGGGAAGGCAGAGGACGCGTACCACATTCTGTATGAATGCGAGGCTCTGGACGCAAACAGACAGGGAATTTTTGGCAAGCCAAAAATGAATCCAGAGGATTACTTCGATCAGCCGGTCAGAAACCTGTACAAACTAGTGCTGGGTACTATAATACTGGAATCGTTAATATAATTTAATGGGTAAGAGAAATGGGGGACCAAATACAAAAAGCCAAGAGGCTGCAGTGTTTCCGGAGACTTCAAGTGAGACAGCTCCCACAAGAACAAACAATATTTTGCTTTTTGCTTCTCAAACATCTGGTCTTCTGATAATAATTATAACAAAATAAAATCAATGTTTCAATGTATATCAATACGACATCTTTTAAATATTTCATAATTTTTTGACTAAGTTTTGAAATATTTATTCAGATTAGAGTGCGGTAGGAGCTCTTACAGCGCGACAATTTAGTTTCAGGTACAAGCCAGAGGCGATTAAGTGAGTACCTGATGAGTTATAGCGCTGCAAATAACATTTGCATTCAATCTTTAATTATAATATAATATTTGGTCAAGAAAAATATCTACTATCTTATTAAAAAAATATATATTGTTACCAATGTAACATCAGTTAATAAATGTAAATTGCACCACTGTGTTTTAATAGTTCACTTTGTAATAAGTAGAATAATAAGTCAAGTAATAAAAGATGTCAAGGCACCAAGGAAGGAAGGGGCAAATAAAGAAGTTTGCCGCGGTTACGAGGACAGCGCAACGTCCCTGGTTGTCTGACAGCTGTTGGAAACACGTAAAAGAGCGTAGGCACACAAACGAACAAAAACAAGTCATCAGCCAGCGTCCAAAGCGAGTGGACGTACCGTTCAGCTGGAGGGCGGTTGTAGAAGGACCCGCCATTAGGCGCTGACCACAACACAGTTACATATATTAATCAAAGTGCATTTTGCAGCGAGCTAATGTTAGCCCCGTGATTGCTGAGCGCCTTGGTTACCGTTTGCTGCCGGGGAAAAATACCAAATATTGTGCCAAGGAATAAACCTTCTGAGGGAACAGTCTTTGTAATTGCATTAAATTGCGTATTATTACCCGTGTTGTGTCGCCGTATGCTGGGAATTCCCCGATCTAGAAAGCTGAATACTGCCTCCAGAGGGTACAATGACGTAGTTATAACTAGCCAATTTCCAGACGAGACCGCTGTGTGTGCCAAAATCATACCGACCACACCTAAAGCAATTTACACCTATCGTGCCAAGATCACACCCAGAGCCGAAGAACCGCCAAAATCGCAAGTGTTACCGCCTATTTTATTGGTTTATTAGTTTATAAATTCGAAATCATAATTTTATTTGCATTTTATCTAAATTTAATAATTTCAATCAATCATTGACATTTCAAAGAGGCCCTATTCATTATTTCTTTGCCACCAAATAGTCGTAATTTATCTGCAATGTTTTTATTTGTATATTTTTCTGCCTTCGCTGTTTTCAAATAATATTGTAAAGGTGAAATCAATTTCTCTTATTATTTTATTTTGCCATTAGTGTACAGGGTCGTACTATATTTTAAATACTCAAAGAACCGCAAGTCCTGAGAGCGGTTATTTTGATCGATAAAAGATTCTCAGTCTAGTTTTTTATTTATTTCAATTAATTAATAGATATTATCTACCAATCTTACGGCACCAAAGGAAAGTTGTACTTTGTAGGGCGGAAAGTAAGTGACATTGACATGATGAAACTGTACATCTTATAATATGTGACATTATTGATAGATGGCATTAGTACAGTGGACCCAGTCTGAGCCCATTTATCAGATAATTGTTAAGTTATTAGGTATTAAATAATTTCAATTAAACTATGTATTATTAAACACTTTCAAAACAACGCTAACTTGACAGTGCTCAAAAAACATTTAACAGATTAAGCCAACTATCTATCATGTCACTCACAGGTATGTCTCTATTATTTTTAGACATTTAGTTAAAATTGGACTGGCTGGGAAAAAAAGTAGTATTGCAAGCTTGGCCATATAAATCTCACCTTCGGCTCGGTTTGTAATATTTGCCGCGGCCTACAATAGAGTACTTTCCTCCCTTGGTTTGAAATATACTATTGCGGTTGTTCGCAGAGGTACTGACTGCTTTCTAAACTTTCCAATCACTTATTTTATTTGAGCAGTAAAATTATCATGATCACCTAAATACAATTCTTAATAAGGGTCAAACGCTGCAACATGAATTATTAGTTTGTGCTTGGTTGGAATGCTTTGCGAACAAACCCATTATCTTTGGAAATATACGAACATTTTCTTGTTGATGTTGCTAGAGCGTTCAGCCCCTTCTAAAAATACTAATATTAATAATTCGTTATTGCGAGATCTTCCCCGAAGGTAGACTTAGACGTGGAACGCTCACCCGCCTTGTATAACATAATAATAATAAAATATTTAGAGGCCACCTAACTGAAGCACGCAATAAAGCATTCATGGAAGATAAACGTTACCGTGTACTTGCCGAGCCGTTAAGGGCCAGTTCGCCCCACGATGATCATAATTTTAAAGTGGACGCATCTCAGAGGAAGACGGTTAAATTTAAAATAAAGCGCCGACGGCGGTTCGAGAGGCTTAAAAACCCGGTCGACGACATAACCGATGCTCATCAGAGTGAAGAGGCGGGCGCGTCCGCCAAAGAATGGAAGATTTCAGGGTTCCGCGTTCATAATTTATGTAGAAAGTAAATATCGGGAGTTTTCCTAGGGCTTCGGTTCGCGTCCGCGGCTTTTCCACAACACGACGACTCACCCATCCAAGGTAATGGCTTGCATTACGGCCCATCGTTATTCTTTCCGCTCTTCTCGAGGACTACTTCATGCGAATGCCAAATCCCCTGTCGAACTTTATTTTGTTACTGCGTGAATTAATGATTTTAATATCCGGCTTCTGCGGGAACGTCGTTCCAGAAGAGGATGTTTCAGAAGAAAAGATTCTGTTGGCATGGTAAACCGCGATCTTTCACCAGCGGAATAAAAAACGGTTTTATCTGAGCCGGGTTAGAGTTTACTTATTTTGATGGCACTTCTTTTTATTTCCTTCTTTAAAGGAAATTTACACACGAATTGGTTGATGATATTCGGAAGAGACGTATGTACGCACAAATCATGTTGTACTGGCTATTTAATTTCATTCTACTCGTCATTGGCATTAGACACGCTTCTGGATTTATCACATCTGAAGATTGCTGTGGAAAGGGAGGCCAGATTAACTATACTTCGCCTTTGTCATACATATTCCTGTGTTATTATTAACATTTCCCCTTTTAAATTTTACCATAGCAGAGTTAAAGGCAAAAAGTCAATACTTGTGCTAGTCATTAAATTCGGCATACTGTTGAAATCAGCATGACAAGCTAAGTCATCCCAACTTGTCACTTCCGATTTTGATAAAATATTGCAGGCATGTAGAACAGTGAAAAATAATCGATCCCAATTTTTTTTTTAGCTGCTGATATTCATCTGTGCGGGAGATGCATACCTCTAAGGTTACACCCCTAAAACACATTTTCAACGATATGTTTGGAACTAAAAGAGATATCAATCTAATCTAAAAAGGAAAATATTCTTCTTGCAATTCTGACATTTTGGTTTTAATAAGGAAAGCAGTGGTGCATGAGGGGGTTGCAAAGGGTTAAAATAAGGACAAATTTTGATCTCCCCACCACGTAAATTAGAAGTCCATATTTTTCTGTTCTAATCCATAAATTACATTAAAAAAAAATTACGTGTTTTTAGATATTTTTCCAAAATATCATATACAAAAGTTACAACCACCCAAAATGTCTACTACCAAACTGTTTTTTTCTTCTTCTTGCTACCTCAAGAACGAAATATTCAAGAAAGCATTCATACTTGATATTTGCGTTAGCTATCGTTAGAAGACGCGACAGCAAAGTTTTAGTTAAAAAGAGCCTAAGGGTTAGATGAGTTTGCTCTTCCGACCATTTGGATTTTTCGATATTTTCTCAAAACGGCTCTAACGATTATGTGTGAAATTCACATTTTTACAACATTTAGCACAAGCTTCTATCTGCCTATGACACTTTCTTTCTCGAGTTATCTGAGGGGACTTTTACTCTCATGTTTAATGTCAATATGCACATATATCTTCGTAATCGTTCGATGTGGGAAAATTTGTTTTAACAAAAATTTGTCACATCGAACGAACTGTTAACATTAGCTAACAATAAAAAAAAGTTTCTACGAACATTTTACGGAAGAGTATATTCAAAATTAGAACACCTGGGAAAGGAAGCTCGTGTAACTGTTTCGCATCAGATTCTTTAATGATATTGCAATAAAAAAGAACGTGGATACACATATACATATTTATTATAGCATTACTAGATGATTAATTTTTGTTAAGTTGTACTTCAAATTTGCACAAGTATTTTTTTTTTTACTACTCGTAACCAGCATGGCTTCCGGCAAGTTATTTGTGTATACCAAAAAAAAAACATGGGACCCTGAACAGAACTCCTGCCGCACACCATGGTCAACATTAATGTAACGTAATGATGGCTATGAATTTCAAAACATTGCTTACAGTTTGAGAGATATGATGAAAGGTGTGTGTCTTCTACTTTATATAGATTACAAAAAAAAACAGAAAAATCTGATTTTGCCTCTGGCAGTTTCATTTGACCTTGCAGAGAAAAACTATAGCCACATTCTTAAGGCTCTACTTTTAATCTTCTATCTAATGATGTACTTGAAATTTTATATTCTTTTATGGTAAGCATCAACTTTCTTATTTCTGATGGGCGCCATATTCGAACGAAAAGTTTCTTTCTGGAATCATAATAACCACAAATTTAGCAATTTTGCCAAATTTAAACCTACCGTCCATCTTCAATAATAAACGAAATCCCAATGCTGAAGGATCGAGAATGAATCATTCTGTATATACAAATTTATTGTTTAATAAATAAACGTAAAATAAATTTACATTTATTTTACGTTGGTTAGGTTATTCAACTATAGATATCTACACTCACTTGCAGTTAATAAAAACTCTGAAAAGATAAAATACAAAAGGAAATTGAAGGAAAATCCTTAAATATAGGCATAATATTCGAAATTAATGATGGTTTATTGAAACTATGTTATTAAGTAACATAGAAAGAGAAACTTTTCAAGCTTTTCTAAAACGATCAATATGCCAACGATACCTTTCAGGGCGCATAATAGTTTAATAAGTTCTTTTCTTTTTTTGCTTCTATTTTGAACAGCCGGTATATGATTTGGTAATGAATATTACAATAGTGAATACCTACGTCCTTGTATTTGCATTCCCATTACACTAAAACAAAAGTTTTAATGTTCTAGTTAAAGTGAATTTCTGCAGTTTTAATCATGTTCTTTTTCTTTCAAAAAATAAATCTTCCGGTTTATGACAAAAATCACATGAAAATAGAAAATATGGAATAGCAAGAAAACAGTTGGAAATAGGTGTAGGCAAAGGCATGGCAATCGATGCAGGATTAAATTCTCCATCCGGCCATATAATAATATTCACTTTTGGAAAATCGAACTTTGTCAACTTTGAAAATGATGTAATTGGTCATCAAATTTTGGACAGCCTGTATGTGATAAACAATTGCCAATGTGTTTTCAAAAGTAGCATTCTGGTGCTTTCGTCTACCCCAGAACCGCTTAGCACCAGTAGAAAAGTAAAAGGCGCAGTATTGAAAATAAGGCTGCATATTTCAAAATTTTCAAAATAATCAAGATGTCTAAGAAACAAATGAAAATAAGTAT
This sequence comes from Protaetia brevitarsis, assembly GCA_004143645.1. Taxonomy (NCBI): domain Eukaryota; kingdom Metazoa; phylum Arthropoda; class Insecta; order Coleoptera; family Scarabaeidae; genus Protaetia; species Protaetia brevitarsis. The sequence goes on along the minus strand of RXPK01002636.1, from coordinate 17,542 downwards.
AAGGGTACTAGACAGGAAAAAAATGTCTTCAACCACTGTCCACCACAGGGGCCGCTTCTTTGGGAACCGTTGTGGGCATACTCCGGCAGGAGCTTTATGTGAAAGCGGAGGCTTTGAATGCGATCCTTAGTCTGAAAGCAACTTGTGGCATCCCAACTTTAGGGTCGGAGGACACACTGATGCTACGGGTACGGTGCTGGACGGGCTATTGCTGCAAATGCCCACGGACAGTACGGTACCCGAAATTATTTTCACTGAAAAGGTGAAAATCTTCATACCGAACAGAGACCAGACACGTAGTGAGATCACTACTCTTGATGACTGGTACACGGACGGATCCAAATCCAACCAGGGCACAGGTGCCAGTATCTGTGGGTCCAGGCCTAATCAAAGCATATCCATAAGCCTGGGGAAACATACAACGGTCTTCCAGGCAGAGGTATTCGCCCTTGCAGCCTGTGCAGAAATCATTGTAAAGGAGGCTACATGAGGAAGAAAATAAGTATAATGACTGATATCCAGGCTGCTGTCAACGCAGTTTCGAACCCTGTTCCAACAACTAGCTCAAAAGTAGTAAGAGACTACAAACAATCCCTCAATACACTGGCACGAGACTACAGGATGTCTCTGATTTAGGTGCTGGGACATGAGGATATAAAGGGCAATATAATAGGCGACGAACTAGCCAAGCAGGGTTCTAAAAAACACTTTATAAGTCTAGAGCATGTATGTGGGATTACTAAGGACTCTGCAAGAAGGAGGATTTGGACCTGGCTAGATAAAGAGAGTACAAAGAAATGGATCGACTACAGGTCAACTCCATACTAAAGCGCTAATAGGGGATGGCGATGCTAGATTCTCTGATAACCTACTCAGACGCAGCAAGAAAGAAGCTAAAACTATTACTGGGCTGGTTACTCGACACTGTCTCCTGAAAAAGCACTATACAACACAGAAGATACGAACTACAGGAAGAAACGAGTTTACATGTAATCTGCACATGTAAGAAATTGAGAGTACTCAAACAAAAATATTTCGGGAAGGATCTATTGGAGCCCTCGAGGGTTCTCAAGTTTTCACTGGGCAAGATACTAGGCTTTATAGAAAACACCAAGTTGCTCGAGTGGGAAATAAGAGAATTAATAGGGATGGTACAATAAGCGCGTAGCTCAAGTGCCTGGACTATAAGTGCCCACCCTAACTTAAAGAAAAAAAAGGAAAGGGACAGGAATTAAAAAATGAGATAATATATGGGGTGTTCCATTTAAAATAAGTTAATGTCGATTTCTGGTATAACTGGAAATGGTACGACCTTGAAAATATTTAAAAATGAAGGAGAATCTTAACTAATTTTTTAGTCCAAAAATACAGAATTCTAAGTTTTTTCTAACCACAGCAATTTCTAACGAACAGCTACCGTGCGAAATCCTGTATATAATCTATTTCCTTCCCTGGAAAGCGATACTAATTTGTAGCCTAACTGTCTGTATTCTAGTAGCAGAGAAAGATTTTTTATGAATGAAGCCCTTCTCATTCATGTCATTTTGAATTAGAACTCCCAAAATAAAGTTTAAATGTTAAGCGACTGCCAAACTTTATCAATTCCTTTTCATTTGAAGTTTTTAAATACTTAATTGCTAGACAACATCCTCTAAATTTTAAATTTCAATTTACTGAAAGGACAAACCGAGCAGATATTTCCTCCCACATCGCATTAACTACAAGATTCATCTCAATTTCCACAGTAAATAAATTTATTTTGGCGCAACTGTATCCATTATTCGCCTCGAAGCTCATGTACAAACGCGGCTTGTCGAGTAAACGAAGTAAAAGTTAGGGTAATCCCACCGCTTGCGCCCTTGGACTTACCCTCATCCTAACTGTCACCAGATTGCGTGAAGCGAGCCTCCATGAAAGGCCGCCAGTTTGAACTTTTCAGTCGGTCTGGGAAGAATAAGCCAAAGAAGGGATCCTTAAACGGAGGCCGAATAGAGAGGAAAGTCGGAGTAAATAAAGGAAACAAGAAGAACGTCTATAGCTTAAATATCCAATCTCATACCTGAGGGCGAAGTTTTTCGCACAAATCCGAACTGAAGTTCACCTCCTTAAGTACTATCAATTAAACGGGATTCGAAAGTTTTGGGACCTCACCGCAGCCGGGCACGTCAACATTTACTCCGCGAACAGAAGAAAGTTGCTCCGTCTAAGAGCTCAGGAATTAAAAGATTGCCAATATTTACATGTAACGGCACCATTCATCGCAGATGCATTTTTGTTGTAGTCGTAACTTCCAAAGTAGGTTACGACTTTTTTTTTTGTCGGGGGCGTTCAAAAGAGATTTCCTTGAAGGTATCGGGAGGCAGTATATATAAACGCGAACACGTGTCCCCGTAAACTTTTACGAGAGTGATAAATTTTAGAAAGATAGCCGGGGAAAACTTCATCCGACATCTCTGACGAGATTTATTAAGACGAGTGCTGTAAATCCCAGGACATACATTTTTAAGAGGAGTTTGTTTAAGTTTGAATTAATCAAAAAATGACAGCAAAGCGATTACAATTACCCCTATTAAATGTAATTTTTAGAATTTAACTTATGGTCAATGTTTGATGTAGGTAAAAGTGAAATCATTTTATATTGGCAATTGCCTTTGAGAAAAAAAAACTTGCGAACTGTCGTACTAACTATCGTAGGTTCTGATGAGACTTGACCAGTTTGTAGACGCCCAAAGAGTTCTACTCAAGAACACTCTCTGTTGCAGCAGAATTACAACTCCGAAATGTTAATCTGACCTTAAAGTTCGTTCCAAATCTCATTTATCCAAAATAACTTTTAAATGGGGAATGATGCAAAAGTAGTTCTAATTTTGGACTTGCATAGTTTGGGCAACCCGTTTAACTGGTATAGCTATTTACAAAAACAGCAAATAATCACAGAAACGGAGGAAACTTCCTCATTAACCACAGGAACTTTATGATAATAGTCGAGTGAGAAATTCTTCTAAGAGAGTCTTCCCCATTCAATAAATTTAAAAATGCGCTCTTTCTTTCACCGCTAAACCACCTTCAGAGTAGTTAGATGCATTTAGAGAACAGCGCTCACATGCGGATGTGAGCACTGATCAAGTTTTTGATCTGGCATGGCGCAAGATACTCCACCATCTAAGCGATATCTTAAAAAAGTAGTGGTATGAGAAGAACTACTCAAGTAGGCGTTGAAACAATACGCGTGGAGTGCCGCAGGAATCTATCGTTGGTCCTCGCTAGTTATTATATATGTAAACGAATTCTCATCTGCTAGCAATGTCGAAATGATAAGACGACACGTTCTCTTATGTTGTGAAAGCAACATATCTAACGAAGAAACGACATATAGCATTAAAATATGCAATGTTCCCAAAAACCAAACAAAAATCAACAAAAAAAAGCTCTTACTCTTTCACCGATGAACAGTAAACCTTGGATAACTCAATTTTTGGAGATCACTATCGCCACTAACCTAAAAATGGCACCCATACAAAAATAGTTTGTGCAGGAAACTCTTCTCCACATTGTATGTCATAAAAAAAAAAATAAAGCGTTCAATAATTTACGAAGTGGCCAGATTACTATTCCTTTCATTCTTTTATGAGCTTTGAGGCTATTTTGGCTCTGCCACCAAAGCAGCGAGAGTATTCATATTACTTCTCTGTAAACTACTACACAACAAACTTATTTTTAAAATCAGACTCAGCTCTGTATTCCCAACATATGTATTTGTACATTGTTTCCATATATGTATACGTATGTGCGTACTAATAAAAACTTATTCCGGTTTAATGGTTACCAAAGTGAGTACTCTACTCGAAATAGGAACGACACATCCAAACACATTACTATGGACTGGCAAGTTCACAAAAATCTATCGTTTATTGGGTTTTCTTTGTTGTCCATTTCACATGGAGCCTCTGGAAACATTGCAGCCCTTAGTCTCCCATTTTTTTTGCCCATTAAATTATAACAGTCATTCTTTCTGTAGAGGTCTCTGGCTAGTTGGTCAAAGTAATCCTCTGGGTTCAGTTTTGACCAAAGATTGGGCCCAGACCCTCGCATTCACACCGAATGTTGTAAGCGTTACTCATTACACAGTCTGCAGTTAAGACCTGTTACGATGCGAAGATGGTCCCTACTGAGCTGCAGTAATTCTTCAGCCTTCTCCTTTTCCCTTAATAAAGCCATGAGTTTGGCTGGTTGTATTATCCCAGTGTTCCTATCGTTTCTCCTTGACCCAACCCTCTTACCTGCTCTCTCCTGTGTTTTCAGACACTTCCAGAACAGGCTCTCTGCCCATATATGAAGCAGATGATCCATTTCTTGCTAACTCATCAGTGTTTTCGTTTCCTTCGATTGCTGAATGTCCGGACACCCACAGCAAAGTGACTTTATTGCGGCCTGTAAGGCTGTTCAGTTGTCGAATATATTCAAAAAACCAGTGTTGATTGTATCTTGGGGTTCACCAGAGCCCTCAGTATCTACTGGCTGTCTGTAGCAATATAGATCCGCTTATTTTCAAAAGCTCTCTGATTGATTTCAGTTGCACAATGCAATCTTGCGAAAGCATCTGCTTGAGGAACCGTGGCATATTATTAATAGTGGAAGAGTGATCATTGTATTTCTAACGCCGCTGTAAATTCCAACTCCAGTCCCGTTTTTGGTTTTTGATCCGCTTATAAACCAGATAAATTCACCGAATCTGTCTCTCAGGTAGATTGATGCCAGCTTATCTCGATTCGTGATTTCCAGCTAGAAATTTCTGTTAAAAAGATATGCCAAAAGCATGTGATCTGGTCTCATTCCCAAAAGATTGCCTTCAAGAGCTTCAAAATACAGGTAAAGTAGTTGTTATTTTGGAGAAAGAATTCTATACGTTGGAAGAGTATTTTCCGATTAACATAGTGAGGATGGTTTAGAATTATCCCACGTGCAAGTGCCTCTCATTATTTGGTATATAGGTACATATTCACACCACGTAATTTGTCTACCTTTTATTTACAATTATTGCACTTTGTCTTTATATGTATTCTTGTATTTATTTATTTATACAGATGCAATGATTCCGTTTCTTTTTAAATATAAAATTGACAGTGTCTGTAAGTGGCTTTATTACCAATATATGTGCTATCTATGTATATACTGGGTGTTACAAGAAGCACAGAACATTGGTACGGTTGGTTTGAATATCAGACAATTGACTATAGTGGCTTTTAATCATCAAATAGTACATACAATAAGTAATTTATTTAGTAATTTAGATACTTATACTGGATGTCCAAAAGATTATCTATAAAAACGAATGTCAAGATTAAAGTTCTTTTAACTACCTTACGAATAATATTTTCTGCAAAATACATAATAGTAATTTTAACTCAACTAATGAAACTAAGGTGAGTTAGGGCAAGTACGACTTTGAGAGAAGAGTATCCAGTACCTTCATAGACATAAAAAGCACATACTTATATATACAAGGGTTTAAGAGCTCAAATGACTTCTGTCAGAAGCACGCAATAAAATATCTCACTACTCGGAACGTTAATGGACCTTGAACAGGTATTTAACAGAAATTTTAACTGTTTTTTGGCGAGTAGAAGTACCAACTTTACTTACTTGACTTTCACCTCCTTGAAATATTTTTGTTACGAATGCTCTGTAAGTCAAAGCATCTGCGCATAATTTCAAATCCAGTGGTCATTTAACTCTGTTTTAAGGTCAAGAGGGAAACAACATTTGCTCCGGGGAAAAAAAAACGTTATTGAGGTAAGCGCCACTCTAGTTATGGAGAAATGCGTTTTGAGCATTCTCCCATATTACATCTACCTTTTTTTTTTGTTCTTGTAGCATCATGGCAAAACCTAAGCAATACATTCATCATAATTCTTATTAAATTTGTAGGGAAACGTTTTCTCTGGTTTATAAATTACTTCTGAAAAAAAAAACAGCATTCCAAAATGTGACGTAATTATAAGATAAAAGAAAAGGCAGTCTCGGTAAGGAATATTCTGAGGCATCTCAACAAGAGAGATATTAAGACATTAATTTTAAATATTAAAAAGTCTCATCAATTTTGCAACAACCCAGCGTTTACGTTCAAAGAGCAACAAGCGGGAACAGGAATTAACAGAGTAAGCTTTTGTCGAAAACATTCTTTCAAGATATAAAGAAATACTGCTATCCACAATATTAGAGACATCTACAATTTCAATAAGACAATAAAACAAATCAGCAGCTTACTATATACACAGTTATTAAAATTCTACAAGAAGTATCAATAAAGCTCTTGTTTGGGTCTCTTGTAACACCTTTTGCAGAACTTTAATAAATCTATGGATAAAGATTGAAAGTACCCATTGTTGTGTGATTTTTCGCCCCATGAAGAAATCTGTGAAGTATCATCTCATAGCGGCGAGAAACTGATGTTTTAGCTAGCGATGATTGCGTACTACAGGCAAATCCCCTTGGATCTGCCAATCATTACATAGATTTAGTTATTGATGCAGCTGGTAACAAGGAGGTGGCAATTAACTTTTCCAAAAAAGTCTTTCCGAAAAAGAAGCTAAGCGTTTGTTTTCCTTGGCCTAATTCTTTGGATAACAGCGTGTGTTTATTGTCAAAAGCAAAATAATCAGAACAGGTAACATTACCTTCAAAATGTTGTTTAGCAGCTATAACGTTCAGTGATAGACTTTTTACCATAACGAAGATGCTCTTACCTCAACGATTGGGCCACTTTGGGGTTTTTATGACTCAAAATTTTTAAAAAATAGTTAAATAAATCTCAGTTTGGCTACTTCAACCACAGTATTTGAGTTATTAATTAGGAATACCCCAAAATGCTACCAAACAAATCTGTGAAAGAATAATTGAATGAGAATTTAAGATGGAACTCTCATTATTAACGTGGAGATATTGCTAAATTGTCGATCTGATACTACAATATGTATCTATAAAGGATAACAATAATTGTAGGACAACTTTAAGCCACCATACATGCGTTAATTAACTAACAATAATCGATAATTAGGTCATATTAAAACATGTGTCGGTTGATATCAGCAAACATATGTTTCACCTTACCAAGGATCTTCAGTGCTACTGGTCAACCTAATGTATCATGCTTAGAAAGGCGTATATATATATATATATTTAATAAGTGGAAGAATAATTGAATGAGAATTTAAGATGGAACTCTCATTATTACCGTGAAATTATTTGCTAAATTGTCGATCTGAAACTATAATATGTATCTATAAAGGATAACAATAATTGTAGGACGACTTTAAGCCACTGTATATGCTAATATCAACCAAGTGTTACACACATTTTTGATGTGACCTACTTATTAATTGGCGTTAGTTAATTAACGCATGCTGATATTGCATAATTGTAACATACAGAATGTTAAACACGGATAGTTGATTTGATAGAGCTAACCGAGGGCTTCTATCCCTTGTTGACTGTAATTGAGGAGCAGAATGTATTGTACTTGCAGGAACAACAACGGTATCACGAAGTTTCTTGTTAGTGGATCGAAAGAGGACACCTATGCAACGAGATGTGCGCTTGTAGTATATAGTTTACCTGCGCGTGTTAACATTTGCATCGAGTTGTAGACAGTTGATCCTAGGTGTATACATATTTATATAGGTAACTCCGGAGAGACCTAATGTTTTGAAGTTCGGCTTGTTGCGAGGTAAAACGAGAAGATGCATACACGTAGGAAGATAGCGATTTCTTAGTGGTGGAGTTTTATGAAGCTTCCGCGCTACTAACACTCTTACAAAGTTCTTAATGCAGATTAGGGTTTATGTCAAGGTGGAAAATTACTTTAAGCGAGATATGCAAGATATAAACTAAATCACGGTTGGTATCTACTGAAAGAAAATGCAATCCCCATCTTGTTTCATTTCCATTTAGTTCAACTTTAAACTTATTCAAGAACTACGGTTATATTTTCGTTTATGGTTCGCGATTGCAGCAATTTTACTTCTTATTTTGACATGAAAGAGCTCCCTTAATCATTAAACTTAATTAAGTGCAATGTTTTATGATTTGCAACTAATGTTTTTTAATATTAACATTTTTTCGTCTATTTTACAATTACTGCACTTGCCAGTTTCTAAACATACATATTTATTTATTTCAATATATTGTTTCCTGATAAATGTTCATATTAAAAGTGTGGGAGAAGTAAGCGTATTTCACTTACAATTAGTCCATGATTTTTCGGCAATCTTTAGGAAATAGGAGAAATAAGTGACCTATTTGACATGAATAAATGTCAGGATTAACTTTTGTTAATCCTGACGGACGCGGGTTATTTATCTGGAAATTTTGGGGTGATCAGCCTAAATACTCTCGCGAATTCTCTTTACACTGGACCAACGGAACCACGCCCGTTTTACAGATAACCCAACCTGCTCTTTTGACCGACGAACCACCGCTGGAAAACAATCATTCTTGTTTGGTAGCGATTGATTTAAGAAGTTGTAGCCAAAGATATTTTACGACGGTGTTTTTTCTCAATCGGTCGAAGTAGGGCCGTTAATTTGCCTGAAGATTGTCAACCTTTCCACCTCGTCGTCTTTCTCTCCGGAACTTTATTGCGGGTACAAAATGAACCTAAAATTTTCTCTTTCGTTATTCGCCTCTGCAAGAGCTGATTTCTACCTATTAAAAAGTCTACTACTACTAGCATTTAGATGAAGATACTCCAATTCTAGTATGAGGTTGGGAGACAATATTGATTATATTTGCAGTCTACTATCACGAACTTATTATGCCTTATACCATTTAAAACAAAGTTGCAGTTTAAGTATTCTGCGTTCTATGTACTGTAACGAGAACGGGTTTTCCTATCTGGAGACTTTTGGGATTGGCCAGCCCAAATTCAAATAAGACAATGCCAAACTCCGTCTCACAGATAACCCACACCTGCTCTTTTGACCGGCGAGCCACTGCTGGGAAACAAACTTTTTGTTCGGTAGCGAATGGTTTTAGTAATTTAAGCCAAAGATGTTTCCCAACTATGTTTTCCTCCGTCAGTCGAAGCAGGGCCGTTAGTTAGCCTAAGGATTGTCGACTTACTCTTCTCGTCGGCTTTCTCTTTACTAGTCTGACTTCCTCTCGGGACTTCACTAAGGGTTCAAACTGAACTTCTTTTAGAATGACGAAATAAAAGAACGACTTATATCTTTTACAATTATATATTAAAGCTTTTATAATATTATATAAGCTACAAAATTAAATGGGATAACAAGGGAACAACAAAAAAAAGTAAACCAAAACACAATTATCTTAATGAATAATTTAACATACTAATTTATTGAGGGAGAGAGAGAGAGAGAGAGCGAACGAGTTACGATTTTTATGTATTTGCAATGGTTAATCTTAAGCAGAATTTTTGAACATCTTACCGGCCGATGTGGGGAAAAATAATTCTTCACGTAAACCAAATTTTAGGCACAAAACTTTGCACAACACACACAATCTTTTTAAGCCAAGAAAAGGGGGTAATTTTCATGAAATTAATCACAAATCAAAACACCTTTCGAGGAAAGCTTGTGCTTCCTGTTCTCGAATTTTAAGCGTATTTTGATTACAAGATTTTGAAAAGGGAAGTTTTAATTTTAAGTTTTAGAGACACTCGACGAAGGAGAACGCGTGCTTATTCCTGAAGCTAGTTTGAAGGATCGCGAACTAATTGATTCAAAACCGCTATGTTAAGGGTTTTTATAAACTCTAGTTGTGACGTCATTTTGCACCGATAACTAGTTTGTCCTCTCCTCACAGAAGGGCGCAAGTATGACCGAAGGCGTTATTTTTCTGACTTTCAGACGACTTACTGATAGCGTAACATGGGAATTGGCGACCGGTGTTTAGATAACATACATTGGACAAGGTAGTAGATAACATACATTGGACAAAGTAAGAGATAACATACAAAGTATTACCATGTTATTTTAATTACGCGAGTCTTTAAACAAAGAATAGATTGTCGTCTCCGACGAGGCAGCGCTTGTTTTTTTTTTTTAATGCCACGGTACTTATCAACTACGCACTAAGAAAATGAATTTAAATTCTCGTATTATACAGGATGGAATTTCGAATTCTTACAGTACTATGCCGTGTTTCTTCTAGATTCCAGTAGTGCATGAAGAGGAGTTATTTTGCTCTACGTATTTTTTATAGTGTGAAACCTGTTACGAGGTTTGTTTGCTCTCAAACTCGAAGGTCTCATCGGATCGAAATAATTTATTCAAAACACAAATTTTTGGGTGACACTGTATATTTGTTATAAAGAAAACAAAATAATAAAATACAATGAAATACAAATCTTAGCATATAGGTTGACACCTGTTACGATCACAATTGGTGTTCGCTCTTAACCTCTACACTTAACTAGTAATCTAAATTATATATACTTACTGAGTAAAGTTACTATTATGATGGTATTTAAGAAATATAAATTCGAATCTAACTTAAGGTTAGTAATTTCGGCTTGACGGTCTTTACGACGTGATAGGATTTTAAAGATAAATTCAATTTTAATACAGTACAAAAAAAAGAAAAAAAACATATGTAAAACTTAGCTGGTAACTTTGGCGGGTGTCGGTGTGCGTCCGAGAGGGTATTTAGCGCGATATGCTGGTGTCGTAGGCGTGGTCCAAATTTGCTCTCCTGTACGCAAGCGGCGTAAAATTCAACGATAAACGGTCTCCTAAATTAGGTACTTCTTTCACCCGAAGTTCAAACCAAAACAAAATAGGTCCTGAAGGACAGGACCGGACTACCAAAACTGATAAAGTTAACAACCGAAAGAAAAATCAGCCTACCAGTGACCTAAAGATGAAGCCATTAAACTAAATTAATGCCTAATTAACACTACTGCTTATAAAACCCTTTTCAGGAAAATATCGATGCAACGAACACTTCTCCTGGCAGCCCCAGGTAAAACAGAAAATGCACTCAATATTTGATGTGCCTCATGTGACAATATCCCACAACAAACGTGGCAACTAATAAAACGTTCACGGAGCGAACTACAGGGCGTGTGATGTTAAGAAGTTTCTCTCTGTGCGTCTCCTTCGCTTAGCGAGAGGTCGGGAAGCGGGAAATGCAACGTTCATTAAATCAGTACTGACAAACTAACAATGCGGAGTAATTCACACAAAAGAAAAGGTTTTAATGAACGAAACTTGAACTAATAATTGAACAATAAAAAACTATTTTAACGGACAGTGAATTACTAATAATTTGAATAATAAATAACGAAAATGGGACATTACTTTTGCTACTGCTATCATGACTAAAGATACGTTGGAACCAGCAAGAAGTACAAAACTTAGCTGCTAGACGGCGTTGCAGGGTCTAATTCTTAATTTAATTAAACAATAGTCTTTAAATAAAATCCATAAATGAAACGAACGCAATCCCACGGCAACAAACCTAGAAACTCATGAACGCCTATTTTTAGAAATGAAGGATATCTCACCTTTCATGGTATTTAAGTTCTTAAAATATTGCGCTTTGCCTAAAGAAATATCATGAATTTTAAAAATCGCACTGACAAGCACGTCACAAGATCTTTTTATTATTTATTGCCTCCGGCACACAAAAAAAATTGGTCTTTCGAAAAAGTATCCAATTTATCGGTTGTAAGCTTTTCAGTGTCCTACCAAATGATATAAAAGCAATAACACAATTTGGTAGATTTAAAAATTGTGTTGGAAACCTGATGCTGTAGTTTTGTTTACCCGCGCTACCGCTGTGTGTATTTTAAGTTGCTTAGATTTTGTCCTGTTTACTTTTACTTCGTTCAGCCATTTATCCAATTTACCGAGAGAATTTTCACAAATTTAGATTTTATTTTTGTATAAATTTAGTTAATGAGTTAATTGTATGATTTATTTAATTTAGTGTTCAGTTTTTTTTAAATTAATTCCATTCATTTATTTGTCTTTTGAACGTCGGCGTATTGTTTGTGTCACTGCGTTGTGCGACTGTAGAATTTTGTCAGGTAGTTCCTTGGTTGACTTTAACGTGAGTAGATGTATTTTTAAATATTTGCTACCATTTTGTAATTCTTGAGATTTTGAGATTTGATTTCTGTGAATATTTTGTCCATCAAGGAATTCGCTTTATAGTAATTGTTGTTATATTGATGTGTGCACATTATAGATCGTTTATTATTTTTGTGCAGGAAGATATATTTCAGTTTAATTTCTCTCATTATAGTTTAAAGAGTTAAATTTTCCGTTTTTCAATTTTGCTGATTCTTTTTTATTTTATCTATCACCTCGTTTGGGTGAATAGAAGTATTGTTCTTACTTTTAGTTTTCATTTTAGTAAATTTCTAGTGTTTGTCTACGAATTTATTTTATTTAATTTGAAACCACGTGGATTGAGTTGGTATATTTAGAATTATCTTCCTGAACCAATTAATCTTTTACTTTGTATAGGAAATAACATTGTCCTATTGTAATTTAGAATCAAGTGCAGTTTATTTTAGGCCAGAACCTTCAGTTCACGGTTTTTTTCTGCGCCTTTGTAATTAAACCCATTTTATAAAATAAATTTGATTGTTATTTAGCATCTTTGGGTTAAAAAATTTCTGTTCTTTTATTTTAAATTAAACTTTTCAATTTTTGGGGTATTTAAGAAAGTCAGTTTTCTTTCACTAACAATTTACTTTTCGTGGTTAGAGTCAAGTTTTAATTCGCGAGGGTAACTCTGAGGTTAATTGTTCTTTTGCGCCTTTTAAATTTTTTATCCGTTGAGCTAGCTAATTTAATTTTTTCTTTGTCGTCTTTAAAATTCATTTTGTATTTTCAATTCAGTCAGTACACAGCACTACGTTTAAACATAAATTGTTATTACCTAGATGATTATAATAAATTTTTGCAATTAACTTTAAGTTATATAATTAATTGACTGCTGTTGGGCTCTAACTCTTTAGCTCCGTCAATTTTGTTTCTTTGTTATACTGTTGACGTTTCCTTGTACTTATTGTTTACATTGCAATAAAGTTAATTTATCTTTTTTTTTCGTTTTATTTCATTGCGAAATAAAGTCCCACATGTGTCGTAATACAACAATTTAAACATTGCGTTTCATAATCGCAACTTGCGAGTGACATGCTATACTGTATTATCTCTTCCCAATCTTCTAAAAATTGAAATAAACTGTGAAGACAGTTTAAATCTCGGTATCACGATCTCACGTTCCGAGGTTTTCCTATCTTTCGTCATAGCACGCGCCACGTCGGCACATATTTCACTCCGCCTCCCCATTCCTTAGAAGCGCACCGTCGAGATGATACAACCCGCTTATCTCGGCAAACGTGCCCGGCCGGAGATCTCATATGCGTCGCGGGTGCTCCTTGCCGATCCTCCAAGTCGAGAGCAGTTACCTTCACGTTATAGAATTTAATTTAGCGGGTTATCTAAAGCAACAAACAAGTTCTGACGACGCGACGGCGCTAGTTACGAGACGAGACGTTGCAACGCAAGTACCTAGAGAAGCTCACGTTCTTCGCGAACAGGAAGCGCGTAACGGGAGATATTACCGCCGCGGAAGTTAATTAAAACGCCGCTTCGGAGTTACCCGGAACCGGATCCGCGTTGTCCTCGTGAGACACACCGCTGAAATATATACGGCGCGTCACGTAAGGCGTAACGTGGACGGAGGGCTCGCCGCGAGCGAATGAAAAACTTAATTACAACCGGCAAGATGAGGGAAAAATGAATTACGTGCCCGGAGTTCAGCGCCGAAAATGAGGTTTAAATAAACGTGAATTTAAAATGTACCCAGACGCCCTTTTTGCGGAGTCCAACCTTAAAAAAGTCGGTTATCAAATTAGTTACTGGCTTAGGACGCACGGAAAATAATTCAGTTCGGGAAAAGTTTAATTGGTAGCAACAAGTTCTGTTTTTCTAACTAGTGAAAAATCAAGTTAAATTAATAGGTACCGTAAAGTGGGGCAATTCCGATCAGTTTTATGTACTATTTCTGAGCTGCAATTATTATTATTGATCGAAAAAAAATTTTAAAAATTATATATCATCATACATCTTTTAGCTACACATACCATCATGTATATTAACCCAATGTATTAAAACACTATTTTTTTATTTTTTTTAATACATCAAGCGTGATCGGTTTTGCCCCATAATAGGGGGCAATTCCAATCACCCATCTATTTTCTTATAAAAACCGATTTGAAAGCTACACGAGGTAAATCCAATAACAAAAATTTGAATTTAAAAAAGGTAACTTTTTTTTTAAATACAACTACCTACTTTTCTCTTTCTCATCAACTGCCCTTATAAAAATACAAAAAAGTCATATTTATTACCCATCTAAAATGAATACTTTTTAAGATAATAATTGGTAAAATATGTATGTATGGTGTAAGAAGGTAGCTTATGTAAGTAGTTTTTTAAAATGTCATCCTGCTTTGGTATATCTAAATAAGTCATGACCATTCGGTAAACAATTCAGCATTGATGAAATGCCGCTTAGTTTTGAATTATAAACAATGTCAGTACGGTTAAATTATACGAACGTAGGTTATTTAAATTTGTTTATTATTTATGGAGAATGCAATAAAGTGAGAACAAGAATACGTGATACCTTTGCTGCTCGGTATCCTCAAAAGCAGAAGCCGTCACCAAACACAGTTAAGCGAATAATACAGAATTTAAAAAAATTCTGATCAGTTAAGGCAAAAAGTCAAAAACATAAATCTACTGTTAATAATGCAAACATAGAAATCGTGATTTTGGGATACTTCACAGCGTATCCAACAATGCCTTTAAGACAAGCGGCACCAGAATCAGGATTATCTAGGTGCTCAATACACAGAATATTGCGGAAAGTTTCGCCCATACCTGTTTTCCATGGTTCAACAACTTAAAGATATTGACTTTCCAAGAAGAGTGCATTTTTGCGAATTTATTTTAACATGGTTCTCAAGAGAATCCATTGTTCTTGAACAACTATTATCTGGAACGGACAAAGCCAGATTTACAAAAAATGATATATTTAAGTTGATGAAAAAAGAGAAGTGGTAGTAATTTGTATTTAAACAAAAAGTTTTGACACCTTTCAATTCGAAAGTTTACTTGTAATTTACGGACACGCTGTATAACGTTTTTGAAAAATTCATTCGGTTTCGGATGCTACCCTATACGGTCAACAATTATACAAATTTCCAATTTTCCAAGTTAAATACCTTTGCAGTTATAGAAGTTCAGATGCACTCGGCCATCTGTCAAAAATTTTTAAAAAAATTGTAAATATTTCAAATATGGTTGATAATAACAACATAGTTGTTTTAACAAACTTACTTTAGATTTGAACGAGGAATTAAAAAATGTAATAATATGTAGGGTGTTCCATTTAAAATGACAAAGTTGACAGCCACTTCCAGTACAGTCGGATGCGCTAGATTATTAAAAATATTTTAGTTCAATAGCGCAGGTTGGCTTTAGTATACTGCGAAATTTTCAGAATTTTTCAATGTATACTCTTTCATATATCGATCGATGCAATTCATCGTGAGACACGCTGTATATTTATATTTTTTTAATCAATTGCGAGTATGTTGCCCAGGTGGCTGCATGTGTTGTGTCTCCTAAATCACTAACTTTTGTATTATTAGACTTTTACTTGATTAAATATTTGTAATCTAATTTTAATCATTAACTGTATCAAATGCTTTTTATTAATTAAAACAGTGTAAATATCAGTATAGAGAAAAAGCAAGAAAACAAGGTCTTGATCCTTGAATTATCTTGACTAATTTTAAACTGATTTTGAATTGTGACCTGAGGATGCTCGGCTAGCGCGAAACCGGTCGTCTGATATATTAAAGAATTTTGTGACGATCAAGACCTTGTTTTCTTGCTTTTTCCCTATATATACTACTCACACAGAGTCAAATTATGGATGTTATAAATATCAGTCACGCGCACAATTTATTGTCTGAAATTAAATCAAAAACATATAAAGAGTAGAAGAACTCTCACCCAAGGTGAGTATACTTATTTGGAATGTTTAAATGAAAAATCTACTATCCAGTATATTTTAAATTCTCAAATTCTCAAAATAACTTTTAAATCTGCCGCTATCATAAGACAAAAACCATCAACCATGTCTACCAACCTAAACATTTTAAAATTTTAATTTCAACTGTCATTTACAAATATGAAGAGTAATCTCAAAGTTTTCAAAATCTTAAATACTTATTTACACAAAAATGTAAACATTGCTTGGACAAAGTACCTCAAACAGTCCTTTGACAAACCAAAGACATTGCAGAAAGGATCCACATCAGTAGTACAACGCCAATATCAGGAAATCCAGAGAAAAATCTCCTTCAAAGCACCCAAAGTGTATCATTATACTCAAGACAATAGCGATATGTAACGGAAATAACAGAAAATATGTATTATAGAAATGACAAACAGATAAATAATGACATAAACTATAATAATTCAATAAACTAAAACTAAAAAAAATTTCATTCGAACGCTTTCCCTCTTAGTTCAAAAATCGTAGCTGTCCCCTTCTGATGACCAGCTGGTTAATTTGTTTTGGAAATTTCCCAAATTTTTCAACTTGAGAAATATAAAGTCATCTTTTCTCTCTTTAGAAACTACCGGTTCTTTAACAAGTATTCTGAATTAATAATAATAATAGTAATAATTCATGCCTTCGCACCCCCAACAGCTTTCGCCAATTTCAATTACTGAATATGCACCCCATTATTTTTGAGCTTCATAATGGATGTGTTCTATTACGTCCTGATAGCGCTTTGATATTGGGTATATGCTGTCTCCCGCCAGCCATAATTTTTTTTATAGTTTCTCACCATAATTTGAATAAACCAACGTAAACATGAGTGCATATTTCTACTTTCTATGAGCATTTCTTTTCTTTACTTTTCAACTGATCGTATTACCCCTATGTGTTAATTTTCCCTTACTCTATTGTTATTCAACACTTTCATAAAGTCAAAAAAGAAACGGTGAAGAATGAATGACAATTGATCTTTTCACCTATCCCTTTTTAAATTGCTTATCCTAGTGGATTCCCAGTAGTAGTTTGTTCCGTCTGTATGGAATATTACTCGTTGTCATTCCATCGGACATTTTTTTTTTTAACATAGGAAACTTAATGCAATACTTAAAAAGCCAGTTGTTATCTTGTTATAACAAAGTATTAAATGACTGTGTGCAAACTTTCTATCCTTTCCATAGATCCAGACTAAATAATGCTCGTAAAATCAGGGATTGTATCGATTTACCCCATGCGATCGAAATGCTCCCTCTACGTACTGAAGGAGCCCGTCCCTTGAAACTATCACAGGATGTAGATTCTAGAAAAATGCTTGCCCAACTGTATGATAATATAATCAGTAATGGGCGATTCGAATGAAAAAGATTCGGTAATGCTAAACAAATGCGTATGTGCGTTTTTATGGTGAACGAGTTCTTTTTGACGA
>RXPK01002635.1:0-62151 GCA_004143645.1 Protaetia brevitarsis | reverse complement strand
TCTCCCGTGCATAACGCAAATAGTGATGAGGCAATGGCTTAATGAAAACTTTAATAATACGTGGATTGGACCCAGACACTCCTTTAATCGAATGGGCCAAGATCAACCGGACACCACTCACTTTTCGTTTGGGGTAGATATGCTTAAGCCAAAAGTGCATAATCAAGACCACAGTCAGTGGAAGAACTACAAGTTAGAATAAGTCAAGTACGTGCAGATATTAGCACGGAGCAACTGAGAATTTGCTACACTGGAAGAAGCGTCTGGCAGCGGGGAATCGAACGCCGGCAAGCGCGAAGGCGTAGGAGCAACCGTTTGCGAGAAAAATACAAAAATGTGCTGAAAATCGCTAAATTACCACTTTTGTCTTTGTAATTTGCAAATAAAACATAGAAGCGAGGCGAACAAGCCCATGTATTATATACTGGAAGAAGCGTCTGACTGCGTAGAATCGAACGCCGGCAAGCGCGAAGGCGTAGGAGCAACCGTTTGCGAGAAAGATTCAAAAAAGTGCTGAAAATCGCTAAATTACCACTTTTGTTATTTGTAATTTGCAAATAAAACATAGAAGCGATGCGAACAAGCCCATGTATTACATACTGGAAGAAGCGTCTGACTGCGTAGAGTCGAACACCGGCAAGCGCGAAGGCGTAGGAGCAACCGTTTGCGAGAAAAATACAAAAATGTGCTGAAAATCACTAAATTACCACGTTTGTCATTTGTAATTAGCAAAAAAAACATAGAAACGGGACGATAATCCCGATGTATTATACACTGGAAGAAGGGTCTGACCACGTAGAATCGAACGCCGGCAAGCGCGAAGGCATAGGAGCAACCGTTTGCGAGAAAAATACAAAAATGTATTGAAAATCGCTAATATTCATCCCCCTAAAAAGTAGGATAATTGCATTGAAGAAGAAACGCAGAATGGTAGAAGCAACAACGATTTTTTTTCCCATAATTTTGATTAATGTTATTATGAATAAAAATGTTATTTTTCACTGAGAGAAAAAATTAGTAATCATAATTAAAAATATAATCATCGTAAGTAAAAAATTCTGCTGAATAGGGGACAAAAGCACAAATTACTTAGCACTGGTAAAAAAGAGATCCTAAACACTGATACTAGCAAGAAGCAATCTAAGTTACTTACGGTCTGTTTCATACCGGTAACTTATGAAGTTACTAATGATAAAACTTAACCCATGTTTCTCAGTATTACATTTTATTTGACATTCATCTGATTCTTAATTTTGTCATAGAATTATTAATATGCAACCTTTTTTTAAAAAATTGGCACACATCCATTTTAGGTGCCACCCAGTGTTCTACTCATATCTTTTGCAAAAAAAAAATAATATAATTTCTTGCATTTTCATCCCTACAAAGTTACACAATAAGTATGCCTTGGTTTCCCCTAAAAAAAAAAAAGTGAAATTTCGTTCACAAATACAGTTCTCATGCATTTCAGGTTACAAATAATTGGTCAAGATCAGGCAAGGGATATAAATTTTATGGAGGTGTCCCATTTTCAAATGGGTCACACTGTATATAATAACTTATTATCTATAGGGTTTTCCACGGAACTGCCTATTTAGAAGTTATAATATATGTTGACAAGTATAATTTAATTTATTGTAATATCAAAGTCGCAACCTACACTGTTGAAAATTTTAACACTTTTTTGACTAATTTAATAGTCAGGAGAGGTCCACACTGTTTTCGTGTTATTTTGTCGAGAACTATAGAACTTTAAATTTGACGAGCAAAGATAGTCAAGTATTGTCTATTGCTAAGGGGTTATTTTGTCCAACTGACACGTGGAATTGTAAAATACTTCTAGTCACATTTTATTTGATCTAGACTAGACAAATTTACTAGCTGTTTAACTAAATGACTGCGATCTATTGGGTGTTTTAAGACCATTTTCTAAACCCAACGTCTTTTTAATATGCAACTCCTATTTCTTAGTGCTATAATATTCTCTCTTTAAGACGTTTTGTCAATTATAAATATGCAAAACCACTCATTCACAAGTTTTGGTTTCAACTAAACGTACCAATTTTAAAATGATTTTTTGCGAACTATTATAAAATTAAGTGAATGTTTATGCTATTTGATTCAAATCTAAACTAATTGCGTAAATAGATGTTCCCAATATATCTTTAAGATGTTGAAATTTTTTATGCCCACTAGAATTAACGTTTAATAACACGAGGTTACACTTTGCAAGTCAGTCACATTTGATGGTTTGTTTGGATATGTTAATACGGAGAATCAAACACGAAAACAGATACACGTGCAATGCAGGTGGTGCGTATAATGCAATACTGTATTAGAATAGGTGGGGGTTTCTATATTTCTATCCGAGGGAAAAATTCTGATTGGTTGACGCTTCTGAATGTCTAGAAAAATAGTCAATCCTCATGTCTGAACAAAGAATTTACACGAAATTCTAGTAATTTCTGTTCTATTAAATACGCGTAGTCAACTCGTCTGGCAAAGTTTGGAAAAATCAACACTAAAATATTTGACTAGCGCAAAATTAACGCCAACACCGTAATATTTTCAACAGTGTACCAGTTTAAAAAAGCGTTAAATAAAAAAGAGTCATTTAAAAGAAAACGATTGAAGATAGGTATAGAGAATGTCACAGCAAATCGGGGTAGAATTTAATTTTACATCCGAAAATACAAAAATTTACAGAGTGTTCTATTATGAAGAAGAATAAGTTGTGAAATTCCTTGGCTACTATTTTTAAACACTTTGTATAATGCAACCGGATTTTTTTTACTACGTTTTGGTAGAACAATGTTAGTACTTGTTAATTTTAAAGTGGGAGACTTCTGACCTAAACCTAAACCAAGTGAGAATTAATCGATTACATACAACAATGTAAATCTCAAAATTTGAACAAAAATCGTAATACCTTAAAAATAGTTGAAGATAGATATAGAAAAAGCTAGTAGTAATCGTCGTAAAATATATAGGATGTTCTATTTAAAACAACAAAATTCATGGCGATTTCCAGTTAACCAGTAGTGCAAAAAAGTGAAAGTATTTCAGAAAAAAAATAAGTGCTAAATTGTTGCAAACCCCAAATTTTTAAAACTGAAGAATTTTGTTGAGCCGGAAAACTAGCCAGTTCCGTGGAAAACTCTGCATATATTTAGTAAGGTAAAGTCAGGTAAGTGTGTAACCGGGGCAAGTGTGTAGTTTGTTTATATTTATTTTTAAAATTGAAATACGGACGTCCTCTTGTTATAATACTAATGTACTAAACTTCATACTAGTTTTACAAACAAAAGTTCGCATCTCCTAACGTGTAATAACTTGAATATCTTGTGAATACATCATACCTTATTAAACAGGCATTAGTTTAGTATTACACTCTTGGCCGAACTAAAGGATATTGCTGTTAATATATAAAATGCGGAACGATTACACACTTGCCCCATTTTGCTGAGTAGTGTTGACAGTGCTTAAAATTTCTTTTTTGTCTAGTAAACCGTTGATAATTATAAAAGGTGTATCTATTGAAGGCTTTCAACTGAGCATACATTACGTACTTCTATGTGTAAAATTTATGAAAATGTCTTATTATGTGAACAGTGTTACATTTTCTTCGCACTATGCAATTTTTACTACACACTTACGTGAGTTTACCTTATTCCATATTATTAAATTCGGTTCAAAAAGGAACTTACGTTCCTGTACATAACTTAGTGAGGACCAATGAATAATTATTATATAATCATATCTATAACATCTATAGAAAAGAAACGAATACCAATAGATTCATGCAGTTCAATTCAAATCGCTACAGACATTATAAAATGGACTACATTAATTTCTTAATTAACAGTTTAATAAAACCCCTACTTGAAAACGCGAGATTTGGCCAAAGAATTGCAATTCTTTAAAAAGGTAGTGATCTGTAATGGTTATTCGTACCGAATCTAAAAATCAATATGAACATATCGAATCAACAATGGCAACATTTTTTAATGTTAATTTTAAGTCTAGAACGCATAATTCGTATTTAATACGAAGTACATGGTGTTCTATTAACTAACAAACGGCCAATGGAATTATTCTTGTCTCACAGCCAATCTAAGTAAATACCTTTCTCATGAATGCATTTTTGACAGATCTATAAATTGTTTTTATTATAACATAACATTGGTATGCAATAATTATGCTTTTCTAGTGAAAGATTCGACTTGAATATTCGGTTTTACCTCACTTAACGACCGCAATTATTACCATGGTAGACGAAAAATGAGAAATACCTAAATGTGTCTCTTAGAGACACTCAACCGGAAAGTTGTAGCCAGAACGTTGAAATATTAAAAAATATACGTAATGATTGGCTGTAACGGGTATTTATAAAATTTATCATAATTTTGGTTGCTGTAACAGTGCCGCAAATACGTGGAAATATATGAATGTAGCTATTTATAACAAAAAAAGCTGCTTGACCGTTGAAAAATTTATGTCCGCTTAAAAAAACACCTTCGTCGACACGAACATAACAATTAAAGTTCTTTTAAAAGTCGAAATTGTTTCAAATACCTAGATACGTGATCGAAACTGACTTGCGACATTAACTTTTGGATTTAAAAAACATTCTAACAGATTCCTGTCTGCTTACAATGCATTGTCTAGTATACATTTACAAGGTTTTTCGATAGTTGATTCAGGTAATCGATATTTTTTTTTTACGTTTAATGGATTTTTTCCAAAAGAATTCACAGGTCGGGCGTTATTTGGGGTTTTACCGTATTTAGATTATAATATATATACTTCTTTTCGGAACGCTAATGAGAAGAACGTTAGGTGAATGGTAGGATTTAGCATATGAAGTGAAAGTATGCACGTAGTGAGTTACGTAAATAGATGGATGGAGTTTTTTTTAATGATTCATAAAGTATTTGAACTGTAGCATATTTTCGATAAGATTTAAATATACTGCTTAAAGTAGTAACGCATACATAGAAAAGAAGAATGCAAATCTGTTTAACATAAATAGTCAGGTAGATAAAAATTTCTAAGGAAAAATGGATGGTGTGAGATTTTAACCAAAATGCTGTAGTATATTACTATTATTATAATTAATAAACCCCTCACCTTAGTAAAATCACCATTTACAGTATGTTAAAGTAGCACTGTTCCACCAAGAGTTTGTTTTTAGTAACCCCAACAGTGCTATTTTTATGACAAGGTTTGCACAAAATTTGCTAAATATGGACCTGTCTTCTTTACAAAATAGTTTACTTGATGCCATACAAACCTTCGAATGAGTATGCATATGTATTTTATTATGCTAGTACTTTTTAATTAGTTTTTTATATTCTCTATATTTCTTTATATAACTTTATAACTCTTTCACATTGTAGTCTCGTGCGTTAAGATTTTAATATATGTACGTATTTACCTACATTTAATATAGTGCCAATGATGTGCGGAATACGCACGAAATGTACATTTACTTTTGTTCTCAAATAATTACTATTTTTTGAAGCGTTTTTCTGAAACTTCGCTGCTCTGAAAACATTTTTTGGCTTTAACGTTTCGTTCATTAACCTAATTGCATTGCTTCTCTTGGAATCAGTATTTACCTTTCTGTAACTCTTTTTTTGTTGTTAAGCAAGCCATCTTCAGAAACACGGCAACCTTTCAAACCTTTATATTTAATTTCCCATTTCCCTTATCCATTAAATTATACCAGCCATTCCACCCTGTATTAATCTGCACAGGTCTTTGGCTGATTGATTGAAGTAGTCCTCTGTATTCACTTTGGGCTTACCAAAAATTACCTGAGCTTTTTGCATCTAGAACGTCGCATTTGCAGATTTCACATATTTTGCAGCCTTGCGTCTCCATCATCATCTCCATTACTGCTGTAGGAGTGGTCCTTATTGCTCCTGTTATTCTTAAACACATAAGCCTATATGTTTTGCTAAGTTGCAGATCTAGCAGCTTGCTACTGCATCTTTGTCCATCATACCAAAAATGCACAAGTGATCGTAGATTTGACCTTAAGATTTGGTCTCAACCTCCTGTTTTTTCCAAGAGTTCTTCTACCTAACATAATGTTATCTTCGCCCTGGTTTTAATTAATTGACTCTGTCAATTTCAAGAGTCCAGAACTGCACCAAGATATATCACTTCCTCTGGCAGTTTATTTCTTTGCTCGGGTGGTTTAGCGGTCTCAGATCTTCTGAGTTTTTCCTTCTCGTTAGTCCTGTAGTGATCGTTTTAGGCATACTGATATTTAAAGTCTCCTCGTTGGTCCATACTTGTACAATTTCTACAACAGAGGGTTCTGCATCTTATCTCCAACTATGTTCTTGAATTTGCCCTGGGTCAGAATGACAAGACCATACGCGTGCTCCTAAATTATGCCTTTAATTGCTCAGCTGCACTAGTAGCTCGCTCACACACGTCCCACAGCAGAAGGTGCAAGACCGCACCCTATGGATACCTCTATTGACTCGAGCCACGTGTGTCTTCTCCATGATGGTTGTATAATCTGATCTCCCTTTTTTACTTTTAAAAAAGACATTTGCTTTTTTCTTTTTTGTTTGACTTTTTCCCTTTATTTAATTTAGTTTCTTACTTACTACTTTAAAGAAGACATTAAAATGGCACAAAGCATATTTCAGAAGATATTAGCGTACCTACTCATTCCTAGTGATTCCTTTTCTAAACTTGAATTCGTGCTTTAAAACCAGTCTTACACAAACACTGTACTTATACAAAGAATATCATTATGCAAAATTTTGTTAAATCTTCTTGGCTATTTGCCTTTTTTAATCAAATTTATGAATTACACAAACAAAAACACTTCATTAACCTAAAATTATACTATGTTATTTTTGCAAATAAACACAAATTTTAAATTATAATTATTATATGAGAAGAATGCTGTATGAAGGTAAGTATAATTCCATTTTCATTTTATGTTCTACTAATGTATTATATACATTATTACTGTTTTACGCTTAAGTACTTTGCATTTATATATTTCGTATTTTATGCAATATTTTTCAATTACAATTTATTCTTCAGTAAAAACAATGCTTTTCATTCTTCTCGTATATTACCAAATTTTATTCTTGATTACCTTTTAAAACTGTGAAACATTTTATGAAGAATAATTGTTTGTGTAAAATTAATAATAAAAAAAGATCATTTGTTACCAAGTTATATACATAAATAAATTTGCCACCTACCTCATAAATACTGTTGGGATTCTAAGTAGGTATATTAATATTCGTAAGATCTTCTAACAGATATGTTCCTTAGTGTGTCACTACACAAACTAACTTGAAAAAATATGTATTTCCGAAATAAAAACCTCAAACGTATAAATTGGAATTGTCATCATTAGGGATATTCATTTTTTTCTTGCCTAAGTATTACTAATATATATGTCGTAATATTCCAATGGTTTTGTTCTGTTAAAAATACAGTTATTGGTTAATTTCATTGTAAACTTTTGGAATGACGCATATTTACTAATCTCTATGATCTTTTACGCAAAATCGGAAAAAAAATGAGGATTCTTTAAACTTGACAATAAGTACTTTTTTCTATTACTCATTGTGTTGCCTTTAAAAAATACCCGAATGTTAATAATCCTTCAATACGACCGCCAATTTTGGGATAATTGTCCATATTATTAACAACAACTTTATCATCCCCTTGACTTAACATTTTTTTATGTTTATGTATAGGCTTTTTACTTTTAATGCAAAATTATCACATTTATCACGTTTAGGTATACCATTAATATCATCAAATTTCCTAGTATTAAGTAAGTATCAATAATACATAATGAACTGCAATTTATTAACTAAGAACTTATATTAAATTGAACTTTGAATTATTTGCATTTTCGAAAACGTGTTATGCCCTAACAGGATTAAAACTGTCCTGTATGTCGCAAGATGCGTACTGATTCTTCTTAAATCAAAAACAAGCTCTAAGAACTATCTACAAATGCATTACATGTTTATTCGCCTTTTACTTTGAAACGCAAGATTTTCTCATTTAGATAAATAGATAGATAGACCTTTTATTGTGCGTAAAGGCTGAAGACACATTGTCAATGTTCTGAAGGTATAATAGCATAATAAATATAAAACTACTATACAGTTGACATTAAGGAAATAAATTCTTCAACGGAGTAGACGCAGTACGTAAAAAGCAAGACCCTTGGTCTAGCCTTAAATAGTCGCATACCGCCAAGAGAGTTTAGATTGCTTGGTAGCAAATTAAACAATTCGATTCTCATCAAAATAATATAAATAAATTCATTTAATGGTTCCTTATATTTCTCATTTGCTCTTGTGCTATACTTATGGATGTCAGAACATTTAATAAAAAATGATTGACAAATAAATATGTAATAGAGTAACTGCAGGTAAGTCGTTTATATAGATAATAAACAGTATTGGTCCAAGAATTGATCCTTGTGGTACTCCCGACCGTATATACCTAAAGAAAATCAAAAAGGATATTCTTCCACCAGATCGCCTTCCTTCTGTTTGCTAAGTAAGTTGGAGAAGCTTGTGGCTGGTGGCTCTGATTCCATAATGGTAAAGCTTTTTTAACAAGATTTTGTGTGACATCGTATCAAAAGCTTTACTCAAGTCACTAAAAATAGCCTCTACATGCTCGCCACCATCCTTTGCAGATAGTATCGCCTCCAAAAAAACAAGGCATAAGGACGTTTTAATTACACCTTACCACAGGGTGAAGTTGGCGCAACAGTCGGTGGATTTTTGGGGGCCAAAGCTATATAATAAACTACCTAGTGCAATCCGGGGAATGAGTGTGAGATGCGTTGGTAAGACTGTTAAAAGGATGCTTCAAGAAAGCCCTTTTTATATTGTGAATTAGTTTTTAGACTATGATTTTGCGTAGACACTTTTGTTAAGATTCATGCTGTCACTACTCTTTATTTTATGCGTGTCTTTGTTTTACTTTATGTTTTGTTTTTTGTCTTATTACGATGGACTTACCTTTTGAAATTTTTCTTTAATATTTTTAGGCATACCTTTTCACACCTAATTTTAAATTTTATATTGTTTTATTTTTTCTTTTTTGATATTTTGTATTTGTTTTCTTTTTGACGTGTCAGGTATTTTTGACTAATAAACTACACTACACTACAATTATATGATATGTATACTAGGCAATGGTAGAATAGCTGTTCAAAAATTGTAATCCCTTTTTTTGGGCGATGAAACCATCATATGATAGTACCGACAGGCCCCAGAATACTACGCCGCCATGAGTTATTTGGGAATAAACTGAGAAGTCTATTTGCTTCAGTCTGTACTACACACATAAAAATTTTGCGGAAAAGATGTTATCTGTGCGCTTGGTGTTGGTATTTGGATAAGGTATTATACCAAAAAGTGTTACTTTTAATCAAATTTGGTGTAACTATTCACTTTTTTGATTAAATTGTACATTAAAATAGGATTAAAAAGAAAACTCGAAATAGTTTGACACCAAAAAGGATAAAATCAAAATGTCGGAATTGACTGAATAAATATAGCACAAATAAACATTTGCATTAGATGTTTTTTTTTTAATATTTATGTGGCTTGATGCAAGACGAGTCAATGTCACTTTCTCTTGAAAACACAATTTTTATAGCTAAGAATTGTATGTGCCACCAATTTTGTTTCGCAATGTAAATTTCGTTTTCAAGAAAAACTCACATAGATTACTTTTACATCAAGTTAGAGATTTATTGGTGTTGCAATTTATTCCAAACCAAATTTAATAATGTACTACGAACAATTGCATAGTTTACTGCAAAAAATATAACAAACTTTTTATCATAAAGTTGAACTTATTTCTGTAAATTATCTCACTACCAAATTTTATAAAATATTACCAATATTGTAGTAAACGTTCTTTAAAGTTAAATGAAAGTATTTACTATACAGTTGCCGCATGACTGTTCACTTTAAAGTGCGTCCATCGGATCCATTTTAAATTATAAGAAAATTTGCTGAACTGTGTACCATCAAATATTTAATATAGTATGTAGCATATATGTAGATCAGATTTGAATGCCTTAAATCCTTAAGTTATTTACTTGTACATAAAATATATATATATGTACGCATTTGACACTTTCACTGAAAATTTTTTCCTATGAATGTAAAGTTATCACTAAATTAATTAATTTGCAATGAGATTTTGATAATCATAATGCTTTCACACATCTCAAAATCACTAGTATATTGAACAAAATAATTTGATTCCGTACTTAAAAACATTAATTTGAAAAAGGAATAATTAGCTGAAATGCATGAGTAGTTACCTATTTCATGCATCAGCATAAGGCATTTGACATAATACGTCCGCCATTTCGCTATATTTTAAATGTTAAAAAAGAACTAATATAGATCTCCTCCATTAGGAAATCATAACCACAGTAATGAAATGCAAGATCTAAACGAGTTTATAAATGTCAAAATCGTTACAGAATATACTGCTAAGAATATAATTATAGCTTTCAATCCCTATACAGGCAATTATTTACCAATTCTTCTGGATTACAACATATATTCCAAAGACTTTGAGTGTTAAGCAGAAAATAAATACTGTATTCACCCTTTTTATTGGTAACTTTTGAAGATAATTTTAAAATTGAGGAGCTGTTTTCCTCGAGGAAAATACGAAAAATCTATAAAAATAATTTACCAGCTGTAAAGCATGACATGCCTAATATAAATATACAGAGTCTACGCGCAAGTTGGAAGCACTGAACTAATGGAGAATGCGTAAACACATGTATTTATGTGTACTCTCATTTTAAACTGGACAATTTACTAGAGTCTCAGAAGATTTATGTGCAGTAGAAAGTTGGAATACCTGAAAATAATATATTATTTTTTTGCAGCAATCCTAAAGCTTGTATGTTCAACAATTACGTAATAACCTTGACTGAAACGTATCTATATATAAATACACACAACCGCTCAATGACTGCGTTTCGCAAAATGGGGTTTTTTCCAAATGTCAACCTCACAAAACTATTAAAGTAGGTTTGTTAAATGCATGTCACTCACCGCATCGTTTCGTGCATTTAAAATCTTATTTCATATGGTATATAGAGATTTATTCCGCAGAGTTCCTCTTACTTTCACAACAGATTTCAGTGATAGATTTGTGTTTATTGAACGTAATTGATGTTTTATCGCCATAACACTTACCGAAGTAGTATTTTATTAAAGCAAGATATTGATTCGTCATTTATGGTAAAAGCTTGAAAAGCAAATATGTTCCTATACTTTCTATCAAACAGAAGTAGCCTGACTTACGCTTTTTCTTTGAAACGAAAAAAAAAAAACAGTAAATAAAGCGGAATTCGTAATGAGTATACTTTGAAAGTAATATAGTACTGTGATATAATTTAATATTTGAATTAATCGACCTTGTTCGTATTTTCCCGGCAATTACAGCAAACATTAATTCAAAAATCCCTAATAGAATACGGGTATCATGTTAACATAACCTTGAAATCTGTGTAATTCATGTACAGAACGTTGACACTAATGTACACTGCTCGACAAAATTAATGTCGTCGTTTATAGCGCAGTGACAATCAAAACTGCTCATCATATGAGCAGGCGTGTGTTCGACTGCCATCAGCATATGTAGCAAAGAGGTTTATTTAGATACGTATTGCTGTGTACTGATGCTACAAGCATAAATGCAAAGTGAAATTGAAAATGACAAAAAATGAAAATTTAAATTTACTAGCTCAGCGGATAAAAATTTAAAAGGGCGCAAAAGACTAATTAACTTCAGGGTTACCCTCACAATAAAACCTATCATGAAAAGTAAAATGTGGGCGCTTGAAAAATTTACTTTCTTAAAAATTCCCAAAGATTGAAATGGTTTACAAGCTCAATGCTTATCTTCACCTAAGCCGAGGTGATTAAATATAAAATACAAATTTAGCAAACAAAAAAAAAACGGAAAAATTTAAATTCTTTGAACTAAAAAAACTTCTTCTAGAAACAAAATACAATAACGGATCTTATATTAATTATGTGCACAATAGTATAATATCAATTATTTAAAAGGAGTTCCTCGATTAATGTTCTAAATTCAAATTAAGCGATCAAAATTTAAAAAGAAATTACCAAATCGGTAACCAAGCAAATATAATACAAGTACTTACATACGCGACATCAACCTCGGAACTGCCCTAAAGAGGCCCAAACTCGCATACATATATAAAATATACAATTGCGTGCGCTGCAACTAACGCACAAGGATCATCGAAGATACCTTTAAAGAAGGACATATAACAAGATAAGCAAATGCTAAACATAATAAAGAGTGAAAATAATTTCAACTGAACATATAAATCAACAAACTAAACAATCAAATCAAATCAATTAACAAAATCTTACTTAAAAATAAAACAATAACTTGAGAGAATTTGCCCGAAACATCGACAAATACTGATATCTAAAAACAACATAGAGTTTAAAACCCCCGGGATGCCAATCCACAGCAGTATGTATAAAACACTTGGCAATTATAAAAATCAGATAGAAAAATATAAAAATTCGCTGTGAACGACGACATTAATTTTGTCGGGCAGTGTACAAAAACTTAGGTTTTATTTTTGTACAATTTTAATAAAAAACAGAGAGTGAAAGTGTTATGAAGTTAAAGATGGAATGTGTGCGAAAAATTATTTATGACGAAATTATTAAGTTTGATATATCAACAATTTGGGTGAGATAAGCATTCAACTTTAGGTGACTTAAAATACGGAAAGCGTGCTGAAGAGCTTCAATAGTTGCTGCTAAAGTAAGAACATTAGTAATTACAGTTGCAAGAATCTTGTAAAAAAAATCTAGAAGTCACTAGGCTCGTTCAATTCAGAATTTTCTTGACTCTAGACAAAAGTCGTTGGAAAATTGGCTGTTATTGGATGATGGCAAAGATCTATTTTTTTCAAAAATGTCAACGGATGGACGGAAGACCTATCAAGAGATTTTTGTTTTGGATGGCTGTAATGGGACCCGGGGTGAAATTAGCAGCTCAAAGATAGCGGCTCATTTTCCGAAAACAACGGAGCGTCCATAGACGTACAGCAAGAGAAAAAAGTTTCCGCATAGTTTGCTAGTAAAGAAATTACATCCAGCGGTATCTATTGCCACCAGCCGAAAAAAAATATCTAAATTCTTTTCGTTTATTTTATTCAATAAAGACCGATATTTACAATATATCCCGTAAAAATTCACGTTCACGTCATATTTTTCTGTACTACCAAACTACGCGCAAACATTTTTCTTTTGCTGTACGTGTCGCGGAATTATCGGCGATAGGTAAACTGAAAAACCGATTTTTTTAATAATACCAAATTTTGTTTAAGTTAACTAACTATTGAGTTAAATATGGACAAACAAATATTTTGTTAATTCAACCAAATTATTTGTTCATTTAACCCTTTATTTATTTGAAAGAACGAAATATTTTGTTGGAATTTCTAAATTTTCGTGATAAAATTTGTTTGAAATTATTTTGTTGTCCTGAACAAATTGATTTTTTCGTGTACTTTTACTAAAAGCAAATAAACAAAAACTAATAAAATTTGACTTAAATGGCTTTCCTGACGTGCCGTAAGGTAGCCTCGGGGGCGTTACGCCCTCTATAATAATATAGAAAAAAAAAATCGGGCGCCCACAGATAATCGATTGTCATCTTCAAACGTCATCGAGATTACATATAGTCCGATTCTGCGTACAGTAACTAACTTGCCAGGCGTCGGCAGGGGTGAAATTACCCCTAAGCAGTACAAAATCCAACAACTTACAGAAAATGAATTGTCATCAAACCCCATAAAGATTGTGGAAAGTTCGATCCTGCATACAGCAACCAATATCAAAATCCTTTGCCAGCCGTCGCACATAGAGATATTTCATCAATTTAGGTGGCCAAAAATCAATTCCTAAGTTGTCGTAAGTCTACGAATTGTGTTTTCGGCGAGCGTTGAAAGCAGTTATTCTAAATGTGTTCTTTCTGAAGAAAATTCTAATGGATTTGAATATAGCAGGTAAGAGTACATCTAAATTAATCAGTTTTATGTAGAACTTTTGAATTATTAATAACATTTTTACAGTTAGGATGTTGTACATCAAGTTGCGCTATTTTGATTTTTATTTTGACTTTCAAAAAGGTTTTTGTTATACTTCATGGTTCGTCCCCATATATTTTTTGGATTCAAATTAGGGAATAGTATGGGTACTAAGAATACACACAAAAATTGACCGTGATTTCCCGTGAAAACGTGGTTTTTGAAGCTCTGAACAAAGATAATGCAAAATGAAGCGATTAATATTAATTTACTGTATACGGTTTTTCTTTTGTTTTAGGATCCCCGAGTATCTCTGGGGCTCGAGTAGTAACCCGCAGATTACTTTTTAATGTAATGCAAGAGCCGAAGGCTTGCCGAATTTTGAAGAAGAATTAAATTATATTGAACGAGATATTTTATCGCAAGAAGAAGATTGTGACGAGCAATTGAAGGAAGTGAAACATAGTTTCTCTTATTTGAAATCCCAATTTAAGAAAAGGTGGACAGAAGCACATAAAAAAAGCGGAAATTGTTAAAAAGAAAAAGGCAGAAATACAGGCGAAATTTCGAGAAAAAACAGGCTTGATCATCGATGTGCCCAAAGCTGGATTTGGAAACACCAACGATGAAAACACAAGTAGACGATTTTTCGCCAATCCAGATATAGCAGCAGAAATTACGGGTGTCGACTACGACCTCATAAAACGGTTATAAGTAATTTTAGAGATAATTTCCAGCTGTTATCAAGTCGACTTAAAGAAATTTGCTAAATATGGATACGAGACTGCCAAACGTTACGTGGAATTATATTCGTGGTATCCCATGACCCCTATCATGCACAAGTTATTGATCCACGGTGCAACGGTGACAGAAAAGGCACTGTTGCCTATTGGATTACTGCCCGAAGAAGCAGCAGAGGCACGGAACAAGCATTTTCGTTTATATCGGATGAATTTCGCCAGGAAATTCTCCAGAGAGCAGTGTAATTTAGATGTTCTCAATAGATTACTGCTCAACTCTGATCCCTTAATTACTAGTATGAGGCCAAAACCAAAAAGATCAATGCCACACAGCCAGGAAGCAATGGAAATGCTCATTCCTGCTGGGCCCAGTACTAATGACGAAAGTTCTTCTGAAGAATCAGTGACAGAAGCTGGAGAATGGACCTCTGGCCAAGATGTTTGAGACCCATCACCTTGGACAATAATTTTTTGTATTTTTATAGGTAACGATGTATTGACCCTGTACTTGATTTATATTCCTTTAAGACAAGTGATCCCATTAAGTAAACTGTAAACAACATTGTAATTAGGGATTTATTTCATCACATCCGAATTATTTAGATGCATTGTACTATCAGTAAAATCTCATATATTTGGCCCAAATTTATATTTAATTAGACCTGATTTACAATCATTTAAGACAATAATTATATAAATGAAGTAAACTGTAAACAACATTGTAATTAGAGATTTATTTCATTACATCCAAATCAATACAGCAATCAACAACCAATGTACTCCAAAGAAGTCTTACAACTATGAAAATGCATACAAGCCTATTTAAAATAAATAAACACCAAGCAATAATTTTGGCCGCCTAAATTGATGAAATACCCGTATGTGCGTCGGCAGGGATAAAATTACTCCCTAAAGCACTAAAAAAAAATCCTACAACCTACAAAAAATGAATCGACAACTTCAAACCCCATAGAGATTGTGAAAAATTCGATTCTGCATACAGCAACCAATATCAAAATCGCTTGCAGAAAATTCCTTGCCAACGGGGGTGAAATTACCGTTTAAAACACTAAAAGAATCCTGCAACCTACAAAAAATGAATTGTCAATTTCAAACCCCTCAGAGATTGTGAGAAATTCGAACCTTCATACAGTAACTAATGTCAAAATCCCGTGACAATCGTCGGCGGGGGTGAAATCACCCCTTAAAACACTCCAAAAGTCCTACAGCCTACAGAAAATAAATTGTCAACTTCAAATTTGGTATCTGGAAAGTTAGAATGAGCGGCAAAGCTCTATTCCGGGCGTGGAGCTATATAAACTTATGGATCTTTGAGTGATAAAATTTACTTGTCTCATAAAACGCACATTAATGCGTATTGTTTATGTTTATAATTTATAAATAAATGCATCACTGTAAGGGTTAAGATGTGCATTAGTGGTTGATTCAATTAGATAGTAAATAATATTTAAAAGATTCAACAAGAATGACTCATTTACCGGAAAGTCGCATAAGGAGAATAATGAAAACGGCAGATAACATAAGTAAAGATGTAGTGTTGTTGAGTTACTCGAGCAACAGAAATGTTTATCAAACTACTGGTAAAAGACGGTTACCAAAATACTAATACTGCAAAACAATTAAATTATAATAATCAAGTTAATGTAATTCATAGTACCTCAAGATATGAATTTTTGGAAATTGTCATTCCGAAAAAGATAACTGTACGTCAATACAAGGACTTGATGGATGGAAAGAACAATTCTTCTCCTGAAAAAGGATCTTCAAGTGATGAATATTCGCATTCTAATAATGATGATAGTTCAGACATAATTTCAGATTGAATGTACTAACACATATATAATCATATATTAAATAAATAAATAGTATTATCGTATCTAATTTTACTTTTAATAATATGGCTTGAAGATTTCATTACTTCTTCGAAAAAGTATTTAATCTTGTAGGTTTGTCTATTTTTTTTCTATTTTACACATGTGATTTTATATGTTTAAGTTTATTTTATATTAATTGATGATCATGCTTTCTATAGCTTACCCTAAAGATGTGACGGCCACTCTCTATTTATTGTATAACCAATAAAGAGAGATTTTACAAAAGGAAAGTGGAAATTCGTTTCGTACGTCTTATTCCAAGAAAATTATACTAATTTCAAGATGATAGGGGCAATATTTTCCAAGTTATTAAAGAGGAAACAGGAAAACTGTGGTTATAAGTACTTGGGTGTTAGGTAGGTACAGCAAGAGAAAAAAGTTTCCGCGTAGTTTGGAGTAAAGAAAAATATGACGTGAATATGTTGTAAATATCGGGCTTTACTGAATAAAATAAATGAAAAGAATTTAAATTTTTTTTTTTTTGACTAGTGGCAATAGATACCGCCGGATGTTACTTCTTTACTACCAAGGTACGCGAAAACTTTTTTCCTTTTGCTGTACATAACAACGGCTTAAAAAAATCTTAGAGGGCTTTGAAGCGCTTGGATTTTTTTGAATATTTTCCTTTATCTTTTCTTTGGAGAACAAGGTTGGGTAGTGAAAAGAGATAGGAAAGAAGAGGTTTGTTAATGTTTGCATGAAAAGGCTATATTTTCTAACATATAATTTAAATATTAAATTGTTCGTAATAAATTCTCAGAAATTGTAAGAGACAATCTTATCATCTCAATGTGAAGTTGAAGTTTCAAGGGAAATTATTTTTTTAAGTGAGAAACATTTGGTTCTAGCCTGAATAATTCAGAAATATGCGTCATAGCAAATATTTATTTATTAAAAGATGAAATTATGTAATATTTTCTAACTTGTCATCTTCTTGTGAACAATAAGTAGTTACTGCAAACAATATAAAACAGAACTAATAAAGAAACTATATATGCTTCGGAATAAATATGAAGTTCATTCACACTTCTTAAGATGAACATTGCCAACTCAGCGATGCTACTGCATCCATTTTAAATAGACGGTTTTCTTCCATGCAGAGACATCATTTTCTCAGATATAAAGTAGGTACACGCCATAGAAAAACACAACAAACTTTAGCTTATGTTAACATCTTTATCTTGCTGTCAGTTGTATTAACATAAAAATATACACATAAACTATTTCAACAAAAGTGTTAAGATATTAATTTAGCCCTAACGTAAGTTGGAATGCAACATTAATAAGTGATGACACAACGTGTACGCCACGGTTAATTTTAAAATTTAAATGAGTCTAATTTTATTCCGACAGTAAATGCCTTGGTATATTTATACCGTTCCCTGCTTCTCATGGCTCGTTGACATAAAATATTAATAGGATAAGACGAACAAGGTAAAGGCTATTACCGCAAGTGCAGGTAGTAATGTGTTTAGAAGCGGCCGAGTGCCAGAAATTAAATTTTTGAAAGTTCATTCCTGGCACTTACACTACTAATTTTCTTCCAATTTCGCGCGAGTAAAAGCGAATCTACACACGTGCTCTCGTCTAAAAGTACCTTGCTGATACTCTGGTGATACAACCGCGACTTAGATATATAATTTAGATACCTGTTTATTAAAATATTCGCATACCTTGAGAGAAATTTATTATTCACACTTCCTAAAACGAGCCGATCAACTTTTTTTTTTGCGTGCCAATGGGAAAGGACAATTGAAAGAATCTGAAAATCGTCCCACTTTAGGCATCATATGTTGAGATATGTATACAAGCACTTCCCAATATATACAGAGCTATGAATAATGATTGGTTTCTTACAAGATTTTATAACATCTGAGTTGCCAATATATGATTTTAATGGAGAATTTTGAAACTGCTTTCCCTACCAGGACAGTTTGACATCAATTGACATTTTGTAATTATTGTTTTCTCAATAACAGACA
Organism: Protaetia brevitarsis; assembly: GCA_004143645.1. Classification (NCBI taxonomy): domain Eukaryota; kingdom Metazoa; phylum Arthropoda; class Insecta; order Coleoptera; family Scarabaeidae; genus Protaetia; species Protaetia brevitarsis. Next base: position 43,403 of record RXPK01002635.1, on the reverse strand, counting down.
AAAATGGAACATCCCGTACATTTTTACTTTATCAAAATATCTATCACATTTCATTTGACCCCAGATTATAAAAGCAATCAATTTTATGGTTTTCAAGTCGCAAGTTTAACAAAATATTAACCATTTACACCCACTTATCTCGGGCAAGAAGTGTCGAAATTTGTGTCAATAAACGGGATGCTTGTGTTTTTCCAAGGATGCCTTTGTTTCTTTACAATACGTTTCTATCCTGAAAAAAAAATGAAAAAGATCGAAAATATCACCAAAACAGTTGAAACCAAATACAATTATATCTGTGTAAAATAAAAATCATTGCAATAATTCTCAGGCAGAATTAGCTGCAATAAATCCGACAGTACTTTATATTACACCCAAGTGGGAATTTATACAGGACGTGCATATTATAACTGATGGTTTATCTGAACAAGATGGGTTAGGAGCTTTAAAAACCCGACTAATTTGGTGTTAGATACTTGGGATATCTTACGTGCAGGAGATGTAATACTTTTTTGGGCTAAGGCTCACGTAAGTATGATCTGTAATGAGAGGACAAATCGATTAGCGAAAAAAAGGAGTGCTTAGGTGAGATAACGCGATAATCAGATATGAGTTAATTTCGGCTAGCGTGGTTAAAAAAGAAACAAACTTGATAATTTTTGGAAGATTAGGTGGGGTACTACTTTAAATGTGATATGGACTGGGAAATGTATCACTAACATTACATGTTTTAGGAAAATAAAGGTTGGTTTGTCGTATCAGGCGGTAGAATTAATAACGTGTCACGGTAATTTAAAACCATATTTATGTAGAATTGGGAGGGTTAATGATTCGCATTGTGAATGTGGTGGGATAGGTACAGCGCAGGATGGTTTATTTGAATGTGTACTCACTGATGAGTGGTGGTCGCGTAAGGAAGCTAGGGTACTAGCTAAGTCGTTAATTTGGCTTACGACGCGAACCAGATTGGAATTTTTTTGTAATGTTGCTAAGAATTAGGTAGGTTACCGCATCGTATTTTACATAGTTTGTAGGGTTAATACTTATTTATAAACGAATATTTCATGTTCTTTAGTGGTCTGAATTGGTATTAAATTATAGCTACTAGCGTAGAATGAGTGTATAAAATAAATATTTAAAATATAAATCTTGAATGTAATTACTATTGCTTGGAGGAATTATGCTTAAGTTATTGTTAAATATTAGAATAGGTACTACTGTTATTTTATTTGCTTTTAGTTCATTACGATGGTCTATCCTTCTGCTGATGGAGGAGACAGTTTAGTGGTCTACGAAAACCTGAAGAGTTACCTTGAGACGGCACAGCTCTCGAAATTTAAAGGACGTGGAGGTTGACCCTGTCAAACCCAGAGGATAATAATAATAATAATTTGTTGGCTATTAGTAACGACTCAATAGAAAGAAATAAAATATACGAAGCAATGCAAAAGCTAAACCTCACGAACAAATTAATCGGACTAACAACAATGACATTGACAGATACAAGGAACAAAATAGCAATAGAAAGATTTCTTTAGGATTACTAGGGCTGGATCTATATATAGTGACATACCTCGAATAAATTTTAACAAAAGAAAATGGTTACATCATGTGCGATACACCAAGAAGGTAAACGTTTGGGTAACCCATTTATCAATTAGCTGAATGTTTTTTTTTAATACGAGGAAAATGCATTTTAATGATAAACTTACACTTAAAAATGCAAGTCCTTGATATTTTCCTGCATTCGTTTAATCATTCAGTGGGTAGATTAATGCCCAACATTTGAAACTATAAAAAGATATGTTGAAATGACTACCTTTTCAGATTTCTTAGTGCAATTTTCGACATTTTCGGTTTACCTCTTATCATATCATATTCCTTATATCAGTTCCTTTTATAATATGATCAATTAAATTTACCCTCTAACAAGCCATATGATGTTGGTACTAAGGAATAAAATACAGTTTTCACGTGTACTGTATTTATTAACATCAAAAAGGTTTACAATAGATCGTAAAGTTTTTATTATAGAATCATAATTTAGAAATGTAAAATTAGAAATTAGTTGTACTCTTTGCCGGCATGTATAGAAGCATTTCGGGCAGAGTTTTTAAATTTTCCAGTAACATCTGACAGTTTGCGGCAATTGACACAATAAAAGAGTGTGGTCTGTGTCTCGAAAACCAGGTAGTGGTATACCAATAAAACGGACAGTTAAAAATATAGCAGATGTTACGGAGCGAATAGCTCAATCATCTAGGAAATCGATTCGTAAGCTTTCACACGAAACACAACTTTCATACGGAATATGTCATCCAATCCTTAAAAGTATCTATAAAAGTTTCCCGTACAAGTTTCATGCATGCAAGAGCTCTACTCCATTGATCACGTAATCCGACTTAAGTACTGTCAATGCAATTTTTTGGCACGATGAATAACGACAACGTTCTTAAAAAACCCTTTTTCTCGGAAGCATGGTTTCATTTATCAAGATATTTAAATAAAGAAACAATGCGCATCTGGTCTAGTAAAAATGAATGAAATTCTTGAAGCACCCACCCTTGCATTCTCCAAAAATAGGCGTACGATTTCCTGTTTCTCACAAACGGATTATTTGTTCAATAATAATTTCTTACAATTACTTTTAAAGCAATTACATGATGATGAACTCCGCGAGCGATATTTCCTGCAAGATAATGCAACACCCCATAACACAATCGAAGCAATAGAATTCATAGAATTATTGCATGGATTATTTGATAATCGCATAATAGACTTTCCACCACGACATCCAGATTTTGACAATTATGGATTATTTAATTTTTCCACACTTACATAATGTTTATAAATCGTCCTTATACAATTCAAGAACTTACTGACGCTATTCGAAATGTCCGTGAGGCAATTACACCACATAATTTAAGGAATGCCTTCGATAACGTGAAACGAAGAGTGGCATTACGTATAGAAAATGAAGAAGTTTACTTTGAACATTTATTATAGCTGTTTCTTATTATTAAACTTGGTATTTTTTCAATTGAAACGTTTTGCTGTAGTTTAGTTTACCCGCGTTACCGCTGAGTGTATTTTAAGTTGCTTAGATTTTGTCTTATTTGCTCCGTTACAGCCATTGAATCATTGTACCGAAAATTTTTCACAATAATGTTTAGTTTGTATAATTTTAGGTAAAGAGTTTATTATTTGATTTAATTTATTTAGTGTTAAGTTTGTTTTAAATTTATTCCATTCATTTATTTGTCTTTTGAACGTTGGCGTATTGTTTGTACAACTGCGTTGTACGTTTTTGTAAAAAAAAACAGTTGTAAAGTTTTGTCAGGCAGTTCCTTGGTCGACTGTTAACGTGAGTAGACGTATTTTTAAATATTATTGATGCCATTTTGTAATTCATTTTAATATTCTAACTTTTCGCATAAATTGTTTAAAGAGTTAATTTTTGGTTTTCTATTTGCTGATTCATTTTTATTTTATCAATCGCCTCTGTTGGGTGAGTAGAAGCTTTGTGCTTGCAATTAGTTTTTTCTTTTGTGTAATTTACTAGAAATTGTTCATGCTTAGTTTAGTTTATATTAATTTGAAACCACGCGGATTGAAATTGAAAGTTTTAGGATTATCTTCCTGAACAAACAAAACTTTTGCTTTGTATAGGAAATAGCATTGTCCTATTGTAATTTAGAATCAAGTGCAGTTTTTATTTTTTGGCCAGAACCTTCAGTTCACGGTTTCTTTTCTGCCATTTTGTAATTTTACCTATTTTATAAAATCAATTTGATTGTTACTTAGCATTTTTGAGTTAAAAATTCTGTTTTCTATTTTATATTAAACCTCTTCATTTTTTCGGGTATTTAAGTAAGTCATTTCAATTTCATTCACTCACAAATTACTTTTAGTGGTTAGATGCAAGTTTTAATTCGCGAGGTAACTCTGAGGTTAATAGGTCTTTTGCGCCCTTTTAAAATATTTTCTGTTGAGCTAGCTAATTTAATTTTCTTTTTCATTTTCTAAATTCATTTTGCATTTTAAATTCAATCGTGTACTGATTGAAAGCAGTTTGTACGTAGTTATTTGACGACAAAACGACAAAACCTAATGTATCAACAGTATAACATAACCTGCACCACACACACGCCACAGAATAAAACTTATACTGTCAACTTAAGCTTAAATAAGGAAAATTGCATGACCCTCTAAAGGGTAGAAATACTTGACCATATGGTATTATGCGGTTATTTTAGTAAATCGTAGTTGCACAACCATTGGAAAATTCACGAATATTTTCATGGTAACTCAGATCCGTTTAAAACAACTTTATTTCGAACCTAGCAATTGTGGAGATACTGCCTGATTTCTTAGGATGGCAGTATAGGAGTTCTAGCTTCAGAGAAAAACATAAATAAATGGAAAAATAATATGAGATTTCGAGATGGAAATCTCATTATTAACGTGAAGATATTTGCTAAATTGTTGGTCTGAAACTACAGTATTTACCTATAAAGGATAACAATAATTGTAAGACGACTTTAAGCCACTATACAATACGTTAAGTAACTAATAACCCTAATTAATAACTAGGTCACATTAAAAACACGTGCAATACTCCATTGATATTAGCATACATATCTCAACCTCCCATTCGATTATTTTTTCACTTATTAAGTATATATACGAATTTCTTCGTATAATACACTATTATAGGTTGACGAGTAGCATTGAAGATCCTTAGGAAGGTGAAACATATGTATGCTAATATCAACCGAGTGTTACACACGTTTTTAATTTGACCTAATATAAATAAATGTGTTTTTTTTTTTCATTTGAGTTCTTAAATTACTTATCCTTACTATTAAAAAACCTGTACCAGTACTCTAAAACATCTTATGTTTATTTACTCAAGACAAAACTAAAAAAAAATATTTTTGTGTCATTTTTCAATCAATTTGCAGTAATATTAACGGATAAAATAATCTTAGAGCTTGACACCAACATTGTAATTTATAAAAAGTGGGATAATATGACGGATTTATCATATCTTTGTCGCTATTGTTATGCAAACAAAATGGTTTGAAACAATTTCACACGCTGATATAGAACTAATTTTGGTTAAGATAAGTTCTTACTGCTTTAACAAGATCTCACAAGGATTACTGCAGTAAAAAGTGTATTTCTGTTTGTCTTTGCTTCTTAATTTTCATGTCATATGTGTAAATTACTAACGGCATTGTATATACAGGTGCGATCGTTAAAAGCATCGATACCACTAACTAGCTTTTACTTTTTAAATCGTACAAGACGCGTGCTGTCAAAGCAGAGAAATACTGAGATACTGTTGCGCTCGTGTATTGTATACAAACGCGTATGTGTTCGCCGTGTGCGCGTAAAAAAATATACAACTTTCATTTACACACCTGTAATGAGCCAGAGTTCTTCGTCTAAATCCATATTAAAGAAACGGGCGGGTAAGAAGAGGAAGGCCAAAATCGCCAACGGTATACCAAACCTGGAACGATTTCGAACCGTCCATAAAGCACATAGTAGCGAAACTCGGTATTATTAAGTATCAACAGACACCTAAGAATATAGTCGATAGAGATCGGATTAGGAGACCTATTGCAGCAGACACAACAAAAACGCGACCTACTACCAAATACTACGGTTACCGTTGACAGCGGCGACGGCCAAGACGGCGACGAAGTCCGCCACAGCGGTCGAGATGATGCGGAGTGTTAACGAGCGAAAGACACACGGCACAGGGACATGAAAGTTAACACGAACCGTTTCGACGAACGTCTTCGTCGGACTTCGTCGGTGAGCGGACTAAACTCGCGGTGGTTCGCGGTTTCGATGCTCTTTTTTTTTTTAGCATTAACGAACGGCCGTGACGTGGGAATTGGTTTGGCGGTGCTCCGGTGGGTATGCGCGATAAGGTTCTTGTATGTTACGAGATGGAATTTTCTTGCCGGCGTGGAAACTGCCCGGATTCGGTTGCGGAGGACTTGCTCTTAACCTGCGAATCCAGTTCTGGCCCGAAGATACGTGTCGAAGCTCGAAAAATTTCGTAAATCTCATACTCCACTTACAAGGGAACACCGGCGGGTGTCCCCCTCCGATTTCGATGAAACTTAACAGATCGAAAGAGTACCTTAAAATAAGAGGCACGTATTTTTTTTTTATCGGCGTATCCGCAAGATTTTGGGTACAGCCCCCTCCAAAGTTTGGACGATTTTTCAATTTTGCAAATATTTCCTAAATTATAACAAGATATTAAATTTTCTTCTTAACATAATTTGCAGCATATTACATGTCCCTAAGGGTGACGTCATCCGTATTCGCAAAAAGTTAATAACGGGGAACGGGGTACCCCGTACCCCCCCATTTTTTTACATTTTTCTTTTCCTTATTCATCAAAAGAAGGCCGAATTTACATAGAATACGATGATGTATAACAACTTTAGAAATTAATAATTGTAAAAATAGAAAAATAATAATAAAGCTTCAAAATTAATAAACTTGTCTATTGATATAAATCAAATGAACTATAACAGAAATAAGTTTTTATTCTTAACATAATTTCCAGCATAATACATGGTCTCCAAGGTAGATATCTTCATAAAAAGCTAATAACGGGGACCGGTACCCCATACCCCCACTTTTGTTTAATAATCAAGTTATTCATTATTCATCAAAAATAATAAAAAATAATAAAAATAAAAAAAGAATATCTTTCATATTTCTTCTTCGTTCTTCTGCTGTTTCTTCCACAAATGCGCTTTCGTGTGGTTTCTGCTAATTCTTCAAACTCTAAATCCCGTTACATCTTGAAAGGAGAACATGACGTCTTTTGAGCAGATACAATTATATTTTCAGGGCATCATGCAAACTCACTTTCTTGTGTGTCAAAGGAATTGTTGCGATGTAGTAACTTGAAACGTTGCAAGTAACATGTCAACACATTTGCATATTTACGACCGCCATTGTGCGAAACTATAGGTACTGACCTACACTGCATGAAAAAACGACTTCTAATGTTCTCATTTGGAATACTCGTCCTTATATACCTATTTCTTAAATACAGACGGACCACTTAAACGTCGTGGTTAATTACTATGCATTCGGGGATTTATTTTTATCTATTAATAATATGATTAATCACCAGATCCTTATCGCGTTAAAATTTATATGCAAATTACCAATTATATCTGAAGTGACTGAATAATTAATTAAACTCACGTATGCGTAGAGAGAGTGCTTATCAAATTCATCACAATAGACACGTAAATATATTCATTTTGAGTTATTATTACTATTATTAATTTCTAAATTTATTACTAATCACCTTTTCTATGTAAAAAGCGATCTTTTTTGAATGGAATAATGAATAAACTTATTATTAAAAAAATGCGGGGGTATGGGGTACCCCGTCCCCGTTATTAGCTTTTATGAAGATATCTACCTTGAGACCATTATTATGCTGGAAATTATGTTAAGATAAAACTTATTTCTGTTATAGTTCAATTTGATTTATATCAATAGATAAGTTTATTAATTTGTAAGCTTTATTATTATTTTTCTATTTTACAATTATTAATTTCTAACTTGTTATACATCATCGTATTCTATGTAAAATCGGCCTTCTTTGATGAATAAGAAAAAGAAAAAAATGTAAAAAAAGGGGGTACGGGTATCCGTCCCGTTATAACTTTTGCGAATACGGACGACGCCACCCTTAGGGCCATGCAATATGCTGCAAATTATGTAAGAAGACAAATTTAATACTGTTAACATTTAGGAAATATTTGCAAAAATTGAAAAATCGTCCAAACTTTGGAAGGGCTGTACCCCAAAATCGTGTGGATACGCCGATAAAAAAAATACGTGTCTCTTATTTTAAGGTACTCTTTCGATCTGTTAAGTTTCATCGAAATCGAAGGGGGACACCCGCCGGTGTTCCCTTGTTAGAGGTACCACATCAGGGCCTATTCTATTTCTTGGAAGTACTACACTCAGAAAAGTTACTGTGTTGAATTAAGAAAATGCCCTTTATTTATTTATTTTTTGGTTATTAAGATGAAGATTTGAGTTAAAACAAAGCAATTTCTCAGATTCTATAAAGAAAATAAAGTAAAGTATAGTTAAGTAAGTAATATTTTTAGAAAATTTATATGAACTTTTAAATAGTGTCTGCAGTACAGGAAAATTTGTTGTAGTATGTGGTGATTTTAATATTAATTTTAAGGAAAACAATAGTATCGTTCGAAGTGTATTAAACCTCTTTTCTTGTTTTAGTATGCTGCCTTACGTCTCTGATGATACCCGAATAACTCAAAAAACCAGTACAATGATTGATAACATATTTGCAAACAACATTAGTGACGTATTCTTTTGTACTACTGGTGGATCTATGATATCCGATCATCGATTTCAATTATTCCACATAAAATTACCTAAAAAACCTTCTTCAAAATTTACTTACGAAAGATGTATCACAACTAGTGCTATTGCTCACTTTAAAATGCTTATTAACGCAAATAAAAATAATTGGTATAACAATGATATAAAAAAATTATCCGAATATGCACGCAAATTATATGAACTATCGCGTAGTAGTGATGATCCCAACGTATTTGAAGTCTATAGAAAAAATAGGGATCACTATAAAGCTTTAGTAAAAAACACAAAAACGTCGTTCCATGAAAAGCTTATATTTAATTCTAATAACAGGTCAATCATCGTGGACGCATTATCATAAAATTTCAAAAGCCTTTCAATCAATATACTACTGTGTCAATCGCTTCACGATGACACAGGCAATGTGTTACAACGAACCCTAATAAAATTAGAAATGTAAATGCAGTTTCTTCTCCATAGATAAACCGATTCCGTCACTATGTTCTACTGGTATTTCTGCCTCAAGAAGCTTGTTTTTGACGCCGACTAATAAATACGAAATTATAGATATAATTAGATCTGTAACAGGGAAATACTCAGCAGGTATAGACGAGGTGCCATGTTATATACTACGTCATGTATTTGCTGATATCGTAAAACCATTGGTCTACATAATTAATCGTTGCCTATCTGAAGAAGTTTCCCTAAAGCTTTAAAAATTAGTAAAACTATTCCAATTTACCAAAAAGGTAATAAAATCTTGCAAAATAATCGACCCCATTCACTACCTTCTGTATTTGGAAAAATAATTGAAGAAGTAATTAACGCACGATTAACTAACTACCTATTAAAAAGCAACTTAATATCTGATTCTCAATTTGGGATTATTTCGGGAAAATCAACATCATCTGCCATCCACAATGCCCTAGATGGGGAGATCAGGTTGATTATTATTTGGGTAGCTAGCTCGCAGTCGTAGTGTTATCATAACAATTAATCAACACATCATGATGTAGCGATTTTTTTATTATTTAAAATTTATAACACTTATGTTCATTTACGTTTCGACAAATAAATTGTCTTTTTCAAAAAATAAAAATCTTGTGGTTTAATTATTTCATTTTGCAATCTTTACATTTAAGTAGAAAAATTTTCTTGTTTTTTATAGCACAATATATTTTCGATCGTTTCATAAAGTTGCTTTCGACATGGTACACATTGGATCCATACGGATTGATGTAAAAACTGAACCCTCTCTTGGTGTTGTTAATATTAATAGTGTTCTCGCTATCAGTTCTCGTCCAAAACTTTTTAACTTGTAATTATTTTGAAGTATATAAATATGTCTTTATTCGTTGCTAATTATTCACTTTACACCAATTACTGCATGTGTAATAGATACTGCTTCACTTTTTGGCAAAAATGTTTAAAAGTGTGAGATATAAACTTATACCTACTTTTATGTTGCCAAACTACCTACTATTATTCTTAACTTTTTATTATCAAAAGGTGGCTATTCTTAACAGATTCTTTTGAAATATATTGTCCCGCCTCTAGAAAATATATTACAACATACTGAACATGTTTTATAAATCCAGTACTACTAGTAATTAGAGAATGTGAGTTTCGCCGTCGGATGTCCGGATCGGCCCATAAGAGCGGTCCACTGTGCGGCGTATCTGCCTTAGACGATCTAGTTGCCTCTGAAATGCTTAACTGGTGTAGGAATAACGGTCTTCTCTTGAATGGTGGGAAAACTAGTTTTATGAGATTAAGAACTGTTTTTGATAAAACTGAATCAATGGCTTTGCACATCGATGGGGAAGTGAAACCGAAATGTAGTGACGTGGGATTTTTAGGAATAACGATGGATTCTACTTTAAGGTTTGAGTCGCACTGTCATGAGCTGGAAGGTAGAATATCGTCAGCAATATATGCTATACGATCTTTAAAAAATCAAGTGGGCATACAATGCTTCAAATTATTTTATTTTGCATATGTGGAGACGCGTCTGAGGTATGGAATTGTTTTCTGGGACAACTCACCTAATGCCAGGCGATTGTTTCTTTTGCAAAAGAAAATTATTAAATCTATGGTTGGGGAATCATTTTCTGAATCATTTCGTCCTTCATTTAAGGAATTAAATATTTTAACATTAACAGCGCTATACATTTATGAAACGATAATTTTTTACAAAACAAACGAATTAACCTTTACCAAAAATAGTGATATCTACAATAAAATGGAAACACGTCAGGCGCATAATCTTAATATACCCCAACATAGAACAAAGTTGTTTGAGGCTAGTCCGAGATATAAGGCTATAGTACTGTACAATAAGTTACCAGTAAATTTAAAAACCCCGTCAACTTTATCTCAAATGTTTAGGTGGATAAGCGAATATCCTGGAACATAAAAACTAAGGATGATGGAGAAACTGCGAAAACATAATAGTTTTCTGTTTGCAAAAGTATGTGGAAATTAAAGATTTTTGTGCTTGAGACAAAAGATTTGTGAACCAGTAAAGTAAGGCATTTTTAAGTGTAATAACAAATAAATTTATCAAGCTATCTATCTATACATCGCGCTGAGCCGCATAATTTCTTCTTTAAAACAAAATCGTCCTTTACCAAAATTTTCATTCTGTGAATACAACCATAATATTACATTATCTTTATTTGCAGTGAAGTAAGTGGAATACTAAAGGTAAGTAGTACATGATCGAGCAATTCCAGAAAATGCAGTTTTTTTTTAAAAACACTGTTTCTACACTAATACATAAAGATCTGCCACGTTACATAATTAAACCTTTTACAACAATTGATTTCTAGTTGGTTGTGGTATTTTTGATTTAAATGAATTGCACAATAACCATTATAATAATATAATCAAAAGATTTACGTAAGCAATAGGTATTGTTACTCTCAACACCTAGTAGACAAATATTAAACGACTTGGCAACACTGTGCTGATTTTACCACACCAGCAACAGGAAGAAATATCGCGTGCCGATAAGCGATTGCATATTAGCACGGATGCAACGGCAACCGCGATCTTAATAGCACTCGTTCATCATCCGAGAGTGAACTTTATTATTTAACTTTTACCTAAACAGTCCGCGCACAGAAGATTACCGAGGTCAGACCTCTTGCAACCGCTGAAACATCACGGACTCCGCAGATACGAACTGATACAGAATATGTTATCGCTTCATTTACATCTACAATGTATACGCGTTGCACAATACCAATGCACCAAATGCATTTGAGTCGTTTACCTAATTTATAAAGCGCTAGTTCGCAAAACATATGCTATTAAATTGCAGCGCTAGTTGAACTTTTGCTTAAATTAATAAGTAACAAGAAAATAGGTATTATTATTAAGTCACGTGCGCGACCTTAACTTTTAAACTTTCAATTAATTTTGAGCAATCAATATGTTGGAAAAGTATAAGTTGATGGCGAGTAGCGCTGAAATGGATCATTGAATATGTCAAGGAGTAAAAGATTCTAGAATCTATGATGGAAGAACATGCAATTTACTTGGATAATCTATTAATTGCACTTCAAAACACATAAAATGTCATTACAGTTGACTGTGAGCGGCTAATTAATATTCTTTATAAAGCATTAATTGCATTTAGTGAAGTCGAGTTAGTTATTTTATGTTATTTTGCACTTAATATGAGTTTACATAGTTTTGCTCTGAAAGCGAATAAAATGCACTGGAATTATATTACTCATAACGTGAACGTGAACACAGGTGATCACAGATTCTTTAGAATGTCAGATCCGCCTTTTCGATACAGAGAGTATTTAGAAAACAGCTGTGTTTAGAACGAACAACAGAATTTGAAACAAAGGATCGGGATTCAACGACATCGTTAATTAAACACTAACAAAAGTGGAACTAGTTTCTTTTCTATCTAGCAATTAAGAATTTTAAACAATGTCTTTCAGGGAAGGTGCTATAAGTCAGTGTCATTGTAAAATAATGTCACATTTATAAGTTCAAGGAGAAGCTTTCGCATTCTTTTCTAAACTACACGTTACAAAATGATTTACAATAACATAATGTAAATAAATACCTTACTTTCACCATAGCAACATTTATTATTATTTTGACTGGCATGATACGTAATAATCCCATCCCACATTGCGGCCGCTAGATCTATCATTATCTTAAAGTTAACTGAAAACGTTTAGCGCCCCGCATAACGGCTCAACAATCTGTTGAATAAAAAATGTCAACCTTCCAAGAAATACAACTTGGATTCTCGTGATGCCAGGGCCGTAGCAACAAATAAGCTCAATGTCTCCCTTATTCAAAACAGTAAACCATAATGTGGGCACACACCGGAAATCCGCCCGCGAGCCATGTAAAAAAATTAAAAAATATTACACTACTTACTCATACTCACTCAAATGAGGAAAGATCGAGTGATATGAGGTTTGTCGCTTGCTCCTGCGGAATCAAATGAGCAAGCAAGCCGAGTGGCGGCGATCATCAGAAGAGTGAGGCGGCAAACATAAAGCCTTTGATGTTTGCTCCACTAGCGGCGCACAAAAGATTGATGAAGCTTCTCAATGTTCTACACTGAGAGATTCTAGATCATTCTTTCATTTTGCCTATATAGAGCGATCGTGGATGGGCGCCGAACTTAGTTTTCAGTTTGCATGCTATGGTTTCCTTCGGGAGAGGGGTGAAGTCTTGTCGTTTAGTGCGGCCACTTCGCACATTGGCGCTCATCAGTCCGCCAAATATTTTTAAATTAAGTTCGGTAAACATCGCAAACATCGTTCATATTCGTTTCTAGTCTCGCGTTCGCGCCAAACCAAACGTCAAACCCGTTCTGTAAACATATCGTACGTGGTTAGACGTTGTCGGCAAGTGGTTTTGTGGTGGAAAAAGTTATATAATAATAAACAGTTGTAAGTATAGGACGGCATTTCAACTTTATTATAATAACATATTAACAATCAATTATAGTGTATGACATATGGGTCGAAAGAATTGGGCTTAGCCAACTAGAAACTAGATCCAGAAGCTGCATATAAGAGGTACAAGTTTGTGACTGCATTTTAGTGAATTTTGTAGAATACCTGGAAGTACAAAATTAAATTTGGGAGTCTGCCAACTTTGAATTAACCAGGTAGAGTGTATGATTTTGTCATGTATGTTAGACTGTGGACATAATATTGCTTACGAAGTAGTCTGACAAATATATGTGCAGTGACGATATGAAATTACATGTGTCTTGGTATCATTTGTTTCAGGGTATCGTGAGGATCTACAGAGGACAATTCTATTTATTTTTATGGAGAGAAGTTGTAGCCAATATATTATTAACACCAGCACGATGTTCGCCAAAAAGTTTTCAGAATGTATTATTACATAAGTAAACTGATTGTTTTTTTTTTCAAATAAAATAGGCATCAGAAAACATATTTTAACCTATTTACGTCAACATATAGATTTGACTTTTTTCAGTTGTGAGGAACATGATTTGCAAACCCTGTTTTTAAAACACACAATAGAATTATTTATTTATCATTGGGTTAAGAGTATTAATAATATCCTTAAAGGAAAATCCACAAATTGTTCTGATAAAATAAATCCTACGCTACGGATTGATGAAAAATACTTGAAAATCAAGAAAAAGAAATAACGTAAAACAATTATGTGTTTTATTATTATGCGTAGTTATGCTTGTAAATATATCTTATCAAGGTGTTAGAGTACAGTTTTTGTATTTATACATTATTATATTTATGTTTTGTAGAATTTGTCTAGTTCACAATTTATTGTTTTCTATGTATTTTTTTATTCTATATTGTCATACTTTTATACATATTAATTGGATAGAGGAAATATAAATTCACTGACTTGTCCATGTTATACTGTTAATTTATCAACATATGTATTAATAGTTAGGCATATATATAATGTTTTCGGTTTACTGTTAATAAATGTATAAATCTGAATACTGCTACCTTTTTAACTTTTATAATCATATGAAGCACTATTTTATCAGGGAGTTCAATTATTAACACTCTTCTTGATTAAATAGTGCTTTTTGTTGATTATATATAATTTCCATAAATCCTATATTAATATATTTTAAATTTGAAAATACGCCATTCAATTTTCGCTTAGGACACTTCCACTGCCGCCTGTTAGAACGACCTACCACCACGAGAGAAACACCTCTATATTATTTTCTCTATGGTTAGTTTATTGAGTTGAGGTGATGATTCGACAAGCGATATCTAGCGACTGTAGTGCGTCATTTGCTTTGTGAACTTTGTGTGCATACTTGAGTTGCTTACTAAATTATATTTTGTTATTAAGTTTATCGAACGAAAAGTAAACGAAAAATGATGTCTGGTGGAAAGAAACGAAAAGTAGATGCGAGGGTCGCCAGTTTCAAGAAAAATGGACTGAAGAATTCTTTTTTATCTTGCCAATGGGTAGCTAGATTTGGTTTGCTGTGTAAGTGATCATTTAGGTGATGTGTTGATAAGATTCACTGTTACTAGGAGGAATTGCTTGCTTTTACAGCCGCTAAAGGAACCACTACAGGAGAGGATATTTTTAAATGAAGTTTTTGGTTGGCCGTGATCAAAATTAGTTGGTGTATGCACGGATGGTGCACCTTCTATGGTCGGCTTACGTAAAGGTTTCATCGGAATTTTGTATGAAAAAGCAACTGAATTAAATGTGCAAAAAGATGATTTGATAGTTCTTCATTGCATTATCCACCAACAGAACTTGTGTTCTAAGTCCATTCGACTCCAGAAGGTTATGAATGTGGTAGTAAAAATCATCAATTTTATTCGATACCGAGGGCTTAAGCATCGCCAGTTCAAGCCGTTTTTGGATGAAATATCAGCCGAATATGATGACGTAACATATTATTGTGAAGTCAGATGGTTAAGCAAAAGAAAAATGCTGAAACGGTTTTACGAGCTTAGAAATGAGATAGCAGATTTTATGCAAATAAAAGATAAACCACTTTCTGAATTGAGTGACCCAAAATGGATATGTGACTTAGCATTTCTGGTCGACCTTACAGGCCATTTGAGTGATTTAAATTTGAAACTTCAAAAACAAGGACATAAATAAGTAAATGATTTGTACATCCGTTTGAAAGCGTTTCAAAACAAAATCCACTTGTGGGAGGCACAGTTGCTGTCTGGTAACAGTTACCATTTCACCACGCTCTCTGCGTATGAAAATACTGTTTATGCTCAATAAGCTGAAGAACTCAAGTTACTGTCGGAGTAATTTTCGAACAGATTTAGCGATTTTAAAAACATTAAAGACAGTTTCAATTTATTAGCTACTCCGACAAAAAGTAATGTACAAAATGCTCCAATGCACTTGTAAATGGAGTTGATCGAGCTTCAAGAAAACTCACTCCTAAAATTTGAATTTTAAAACGTGGAGTTGTGCGATTTCTACCAAAAATACCTCGAAGAAGACCATTTTCCGGAGCTTAGAAAATTCGCAAGAAGATTGATTTGTGCATTTGGCAGAATTTATAAATGCGAACAGTTCTTTTCAATGATGAAAATTAATCAATCAAAACATCGTACAAGGCTGACTGACGATAATTTGGAAAATTCTTTACGTCTTTGTATCAGTGGAATTCATCCAAACATCGATGGACTAGTTTCCCCAATTCAAGCTCAAGGATCTCATTGATTTCGTTGTCGCTATTTAACTTTGGTAGTTTATAATGATTCCAAATTTCACGATTTAATTATAATTTTGTACCTATTTTCTTCATTTCATTTTCTTATTTTAATAAATTACATTATAATAACATTGTCGTATTATTTCATGTCTGATATCTATCGCTAAAAATTATGAACACTACTTTAAGACATTACTTTAAAATGCACTAATTTTAAACGCGGCCCGCGAACACATTTACACACTAAAGTTTGGCCCACAACATGTCAAAGGTTGCCCATACTTGCAGTAAACATTCAATCTTATCAAATAATCTGATGTTTTCTAAATCTGTAGTGATCTGTGAGGCAAGAAACAATTACTTTGTCACTTTTGTGGTTAAGTTCAAGTACCTCCTTGACTCTAAGATGATACTCTCTTGCATGTATCAATCAGCACCATTGCTTTAATATCAGAAAACTTTCTGATTTGCCCATGAATCGAATTATTATTTAGCTACCGTAGAGGCTATGCCAATGGCAGGATCTGATGCCTGATATTTCTCCGGAGCAGCCTTTCGCGCAGGGTATCTCCTTCCTCATTTTCATAAAGAATGTTAATGTGATATTATGGCTGTATCTTAAACAAGCTCCGGAATGTGCCAGACTCGCCAATATATTATCTGAAGAACTTCACAACTCAATACATACTCTGAAAACAGAAGGCGGTAGCTAGCTAAAACAAGAAGTGAGACCACAAGGGAACTCTTTCAAGTTCACTTTCCAGCATCTAAAAGTGGCCATTCATCATTGCCAAACTGCAATAACGCAGAACTGAAAACTGTGAGATAAGCATCTAGAGAGCACTTACAGGTAGTATAAAAAGTGGTGGATGGGCAATCAACTCAAGCCGTATAAATCGCTAGGATGAGATGGCATTTATCCAATTATCAGAGTTACTTTTATTCCAAAACCTGGAAAAACTAGATTGGATAGGGCAGAATATGATGAGCATGTCCTGCAAATTAAGTTTTTATGTCCCTTCCTGGACGTAGAGGGAATATTTGACAATACTTCTGCGACATCAACCTCCAAAGCATCGAGAAATAAAGGGATGGATGAAACAAGCTGCATGCTTAACGGGGGATCAGTTTACACAATTATCATAGGAGAGGCACTGGTTACACGGGTCAAAAGAGGATGTCCGCAGGGTGGCATTTTGTGCCCCTACTGTGAAACCTAGTCGTGGTGAGCTACTTGTAAGACCAGGTAATGAAGGGTGTTTACGAGAAGGAGAAACTTAAATGATATTGGACCGTTTAAATTCTGGAGTGAAGAAATAAAACTGTCAGAGTAAGTTCAATATCTTGGCGTCATTCTTAACTCTGAGCTCACTTGGAATCGACAGCTTCAGAGAATTAAAACCAATCCACTTATATTGACTAGTTACACTGGACATACATCACGATGGCAAGACCTATGATCAGTGATCATTGATCACTTATGCATGTCTGGTATGGTGGACAAAGATGCAGCAACTGCTATAACTAAACTTAGCAAGATACAGAACGTTTAGGAATGAAGACTACTCCCACAGTAACCACAATGAAATGCTTACCAGCGAGCCACTGCTGGGAAACAAACTTTTTGTTCGGTAGCGAATGGTTTTAGTAATTTTAGCCAAAGATGTTTCCCAACTGTGTTTTCCACCGTCAGTCGAAGCAGGGCCGTTAGTTAGCCTAAAGATTGCTGATTTACCCACCTCGTCGGCTTTCTCTTTACAAAGTAACTTCCTCTCCAGGTCTTTACTTAACGACTTATACTTTTACAATTATATATATTGAAAATTTTGAGACATTGAAAGAAAAACTAACAAACTACACAATTAAATAAAATAACAAGTGAACAAAAAAAAACAAAATCACAATTATCTTAATGAATATTTTAACATACTATATTGTCGTTTAACATAAGCAGAAGTAATTTTTTCTTACACATTTATTTATTAAGGGAGAGAGAGAGAGAGCGAACGAGTTACGGTTTTCACGTAATTGCCTTGGTTAGTTTTAAGGAGAAATTTTGAACGTCTTACCGGCCGATGTGGGATAAAAAAAAATTCTTCTCGTAATCCAAATTTTAAGGCCCAAAACTTTACACAACTCTCACAAAAATTTAAGACAAGAACAGTAGGAATTTAAACGTATTTAAGACAAAATCACTAAACACCTCTCGAGGAAAGCTTTTCCTTCCTGTTCTCGAATTTTAAGCGTATTTTGATGGCAAAAACTAAGATGAGAAGTTTTAATTTTAAGATTTGGAAACGCCCGATACGAAATTAGAGACGGGTGCTTTTACTTTAGCTATAATGAAGACCACGAAATTAATTAATTGAAAACAGCTATATTAAGGGTTTTTATAAACTTTGATTGTGACGTCATTTCACACCGATAACTAGTTCGGCCTCTCTTTTCAGGAGGGCGCAAGTATGACCGAAGGCGTTATTTTTCTGACTTTCAGACGTCCTACTTGAGAGGAACGTGACAATTGCTGAACGGCAAATGTAACATACAATAAACAAAGAAGCAGATAACAAACAAAGTAATACCATATTATTTTAATTACGCGAGTCTTTAAACGAAAATAGACTATTATTTCCTGTTAAGAAGACGCTACTCAGCAAATGCCACGGTACCTATCAACTACGTATTAATAAAATGAATTTAAATTCTTGCATTATACAGGATGGAATTTCGAATTCTTACACTAGACCTCCCTTCTCTTTCCCTAGTGATAATAGGCGAGGCAAGAATGGGCCATCTCAGATTGCAAGAACTACAAAGCGGCAGATATGGAAACATTGCAACATAATAATATTGTACAGCATGTGGAAGGTTAGCTCTTGAGATTGAGATCATATTATATGATTTCGCCATATCTATTTAACATAAAATTCGAGGTGGAAATCGCGGATCGGATAAGCTGGCATCAATCTAGCTATAGATACAGGTTCAAGAAATTGATCTGGTTCACAAATGACCCTTTTTCTATGAAAATATGCCACGATCTCTCAGGCAAAGGTATATGCAATATTGCATTGCGCAATTGAAACCAATCAGAGGCCCTATATTGCAACAGACAGCCAGGCGATGCTTATAGGCATTAGTGAACCCCAAAATATAGTCAATACTGGTTTCGTAATGTATTCGAGAACTGAATAGCCCAACAGACTGCAATAAAATCATTTTGGTCTGGGTGACCGAACATTCGGCAATCGAAGCAAACGAAAAAGCCGAAAGACCTGTATAGAAAAAAAACTTACGTATAGCATTTACAGAGTGACAGCTATTATATAAATCAAAGACATATACAAGTGTACCACTACAATGTTTATGTTTCTCTCACCATTTAATGTTTTAAATAGCAATAAGTTTCTTAAGATACATTTGCTTGCACCCTGTAGTTAATAGTGGTACCTTATGAAACTGACATGCTGCCAGTTAACTCTTAATGAAAGTAGAAGTGAATGGAAGTAGTCAAGTCCTAAGTCCTTAATTAGATCGTTTGATTGTAATCTAATTTATATTTGTGTAGGAGGAATGAAATTTATTTGCTAGAGCAAATATTTTTTAGGTGTATAAACATAGATTATCTTCCACCTGCCGCAGATATCACCAAACAAACCATACCAAATTGTAATTCTATGATATTTTATAACTCAGTGTCATTATATACGTTCAACATGTACCAGATAAATAATTCTATATTCATTTATCCTAATTTATGATTATAAAAATTATAAAATTTACATTAATTTGTCGGTAATTACTCCATTTGCGTTCATTAAATCGAGGTTGTCGCAGTATCTAAACCGTAACCTAAATAAAATTAAAAATTTTCCCTATTACGTACAGCAAAAGGAAATCATAAATTTTATCTTTGCAAATGTACGCTTTTCTCACGATAAAAATTACAACACACCAATAAACGTTACATATACAGATATTTGCATGTGTATGACAATTTTTTTCGCCGATAGAATATCGAATCTGTCACTTGCAGTTACGAAAATCGGATTATGGATTATATCCGCGACTCGATGCATACAAGTCGTTGTATTACGACAGTATCAGAGCAGTTGTTTTCATTTTGTACCCTATGAGTTTTTTCTAATTTTTTAAATCTCTGGGTTTGAACGCCTTCGACAACGCCTTTCCGCAAGCTGCTGTTTTATCTTTGATAATATAAAAAAAAATGCTGACGTAATCGCCGTGAAATTGATATTGTTTCTTTTTATAGGAGTTTTCTGAATAATTTGCAACTGGAACCTTCGCTTCCAGGGTTATGTGGTAATATGGAAACATTAATTTTTGGTGCATACTATTGGGAACAGGTATACAACAAAATCAAAGAATCCACATAGCCAAACATCTAGCCACTTCTGCAAATACATATGTGTACATCCATTTATTATACATTTTGAAAATAACACAGGCATAACAACAAAATGCATCTATCTTCCGCTTCTTTTAAATTTTTAATATCACATTACTTACAATTGATTGTTGGAAAACTTCACAAAACCAACACTACTTCACTCACAATAAATGAATACAGTCGAATGCCACACCTAGTGTTCTCGATATACGATAAAATTCAGATGCGAATATCCGGAGCTGATATTACCCGGATTATTTAATTATCCACTATCCGATTTTCGGATCCGGATCTACTCCAGACTCTCCCAAATATATTCACCTCAGTTCCACATCAAAGTAATGGCTTCAATAAAATCTAATATTTCTAACAACTTTATTTATTTATATAATGTATATTTGCAATAAAAAAATTACAAAAATTGTCAATTAAAAAATGTATGTAATATATTGCCGACAAGACAGGTATGTAATTAAGTGTTGTCGTATCCTGAAGTAATCTTCTTCGAAAAAAAAAAATGTGTTTTTTTTTTTTGTAGCTTGATAAAGATTATGTTTAATAATCGAAACGTCGTATTCAGGAAATTGTTGTTTTATTAACAAATCATTATCCTATGCCGACGACAATTTTTTTTCGAAGAAGATATATGCACGTAGAGAAAGAAAACTGTTGAATTAATCAAAATCACTTTGTTAAGCTCAAATGCGTTGATGTAACAATATTTTTGTTTGACTTTACATAAATTAATTCTTACAGTAAGAATTTTTTTAGTTAACATAATTTTGTTGAACTAAAGAAACATTTTAGTTGTTTGATGAATGAAACGAATTTTCTGTTTATATTAACTCAAATAATTCTCTTAAAATTACTAAAATGTCATGATCAAAACTAAGCTTCTTGGTAGTTGTTTTAACAAAAAATTATGGTTAATCAAATCATCATACAATACATTAAATTAAGATTTCCTATATTTTTAACTTTAGGCGTATATCTGAAATTAGCATTTTGTTATTTTAGCTACATCGAAATTGTTAGAAGAACACTTCACAGTAGTATATTTTGAAAAACATTTTTAATTACTTTAACAAAATTTGTTCTATTGATATAACTATATTAGATGTTCCGTAATGTTTGTTGCGTTAACCAAAATTTTAGTTAATCTCGCAAGAATACCGTATAATGAAGGCAACCATATCATTTTATTAATTTAACAAAGCCAATGGGTTCACGTGTATAAGAGTTTTCTTCCACATAGTAGCAAATATGTTAAATATAGGTAGGTATGTATTTCAGAAATCGCAGTGAAGATGGCGTTCCTTCCATTTCACACCAGTAAATGACACATAAGGGTCATAAAGCACAACAGTCAGAGTTAATAAAATATTAATCTAGTGCATTTGCCAGTCAAATATTCATTAGGAGTTACGACCATTAAAGCAGCGATTGGTGGTGTGCAATGGCACTGATGTAAATAAAACTGCTATTTTTGAGGGTTTTAAATATATCCCGCCTTATACAGATATTTTACACTTTATGTTGTGAATGAGATGATAAATGTACAATACCAAGATACTTCAACATTTCCCCTTGCAAAGCGAATCAAAAAATGACCAATAGGTTGCTGTAGCAATAAAATATTATTAACTAACAAACAATTCTGTTTTGGCTCAACATAATTTTCTTGTTTAACACAACAAAAATTGTTATTTTGACATAACAGATAACATTTATTCAATTTAACTTAAAATGTGTATTTAACCTAGCAACTTCTGCTTTTTATTTTAATGAATTCTTTTGGTTAATTTAACATGAAATAGCTGTTTATTTTACCCGAACACTTATTGCCCTAACAATATTGAATGTTTAAAATAAAATTATCTTGATTGTTAAAACAATGCTAAAAATATTATCAAATCTACACAATTATTTTAACATTCGCATTTTGTTACTTTAACCATGATTTTTGTTTGACTGTATTTAACCCAGATTTCGTAGTTAAATGCCCCATTTTTTGTTAGATTAACACATGTCCTTCTTTACGTGTGTATATATAATTGTAAATGAGAGGAACCTGGACAAGAATGTACAAGAACCACAACAATTTAAAAAGAAGACAAAGAGAGGCGGAACTATGGTGTCGATATCGATATATTAAAGCAATTTTCCCTTGATACCATAAGTGATGATCCGTCTCACTATTGCTGTATACATCCAAAGCAGTATTTTTGGGTTGCATCCCCAATTTTTCTGCACACCATCAGAGCATTTTTAGCCTTGTTGGTTACTTCAAGTTTATGTTTGTTCCGTAGAAGTTTATTGTCTAGGGCTAGAGTAAGGCGTAGGTATTTAACCTCCGTTCTCCAATCTATATTTTGCCCATCCATTTCTATGGTTTTTAGATTAGATTTTCTTTTCTTCTTAGTGAATGCTACTAAGATGGTCTTAGTGGGGTTAACATTGAGTCCCACCGATTGACACCATTTTCTCGTAAAATTCAATCCTCTTTGAACTATGCCACAAAGGGAATTCTCAAATTTGCCTCTTGCGTATATGACAGTATCATTAGCATATCCTTGACAAGGTATGCCTAGATTAGTCAGCTCGCATAAGAGTTCGCTTACTATTCGGCTCCACATAAGTAGGGATATAACTCCCCCCTGTGGGCATTCTCAGGTCGTACCAACCGAGATGGTCTTATGTCGCACCTCCGCTTCCACCGACCTGGTAGACAGCGGTTGTGACATCCATCTGGAAGTCACACCATTTACCTCCCTGTTGCTTAATGCTTTTTTTAAACAGACTCGTGTGGAGTGTTGTCAAAAGCGCCCTCTATGTCTAGAAAAACGCACACTACGGTTTCTTTATTTGTCAGTGCCTCTTGGATTCGATCCACCAGCTCTATTAATGCAATCTCAGTGGATTTGCATTGATAGGCATGCTGACAGGGGTGCAACGGCACCCGCTCCAAGATATCTGTTCTGACATGATTATCTACAGCCTTTTCCCTCGTTTTCAAAAATAATGATGTAAGGCTGATAGGTATGGGAGATTTAGGGTGTGCAGTGTCCTTTTCCCCTGCTTTTGATATGAATATATATGTACGTCTATGTTAAGTGGTTGTGTTTCGTTTACGTTGCTCTACACTCCATTGCTCTATCATGTATAATTGCTTTTAAAATGTTGCCAATTGAGTTACCTCTCGGAATTTCTCGACAATGCCGAATGTTACCACTAGAGGCGCTTTCACAATAAACTTCTTTTTTATTTTGTATTTTCAATACTAGGGGAGGGTGGGGCAAGATGGGGCCGCGAGGCATGATGGGGACATCGTCTTATCCATAAAACGGCAGTAAGCATCTGTCAAATAAAAGCAGTCCTAATATTGACAAGTGCTGTTTTATGTTTGTTGTAATGTAGGAAACTTTACTAGTCGTAATAACAAAGTTATTGCAGTTTGTGCGTGAACTTTGCAATTTCCAGAATTTCGTTATCATTTCGATGGTGAGTTCAACGGCCAGTATCGGAAGCATAAGTAAATTATTTACAACCACACTTTTTTGTGCTTATTAATTGACATGTATTGCATGTATTTTCTATAGTGCGTTATTTGTTTATTTCAAATATTTAATATGTTATTATAACATAACCAGAAAATGACCCAAAGAGGCAAGATGGGGCTATTGGTATGGGGCAATATGGGGACATCACTATCTCACTCTTCAGTCTGGTCCGTTATACCTGGATATCCCATTATGCTTTCTCGAAGACATAATGCCTATTTCTCATGTTAGAAATAAAGTACAGGTTCAATCAAAGCGTAACAAGGGAAAGACAACAATCCTTACAAGCACTACGTATAAAAATCTGCTACAAGAACATAGAAGTCTGGAGAATCCCTAAGGCAATTAGAAGTGCTGAGGGAGAGTTAAAGAAAAAAAAAATGACAAAGAAGAAAACAGAAGAGGTCAAGAAGCCGAATTTTGTAAGGAAAGCAAAGAGATAGATTTTTAGAAAACGTTAAGGAAATAATCAAGTTCTTCTGTTGAGGAAGATGACGCTCAATGTTAATATTGTAAGAAGAAGTATTGATACAATGCCATGGATGGCGAGGTTGGGTACATGGAGGCTGTGCGAATAACGTGGATGAGTTCATCTTCTATTGTCTCAATTGTGAAGATTAAATTTAATATTCTTATAGTTATGGTATTTTTTTTATTTTAAGTAGTTTCGCTTTAAAGAGTTTAAGCTTTGTTCCTGCATGTTTTTAAGAATATTTTAAGAATCCATTTTTTTTACCTATTACCTAGATTTATGGAACGACCCCATTCTTTACTCGCCTGGAACCCCATCTTGCTCCCATGGTGGGGCAAGATGGTGTATTTACACATTTCTTTTCAAAATTTTCTCACAACATCAAGAGTACCCATCGAAAAATTGAAAATTCATCCATCAGCCGATAAATGTTTAAAGATTACAACAAGCGCACTTAGAACCTTGTATATCAATTTGCATTCCTGATGCACTTTATTTATGAAAACTAAATTATTACAAATCATCCTAATCCCGTGCTCCACCTGAAAAGATACTACACGAGGCTACCTATTCTAAGTACTATATGGGTTCCATAACAATTGAAATGATCCTACTCTAATTAAATAACTTCCCTATGATTTTTAATAACAAAAATATAATACAGTAGCCTCGCGACCATACGAATATTACTTTTGAAAAATGATAAAAAATGTAAAATGTGATTAGTTCACATAATCGCGAGTCTACTGTAAATCAGTCAGCTATCAGTTATTATTAAATGCGCCCATGGAACGACTTTCGTTATCTCCCAGCATTCGCCAAGGACACTGATTATATATAATATATTTATATAAAATCAATGGCCACAGAGTAACGGAAAACCATGGCAAAAACCTTACTCTGGGAGGATCTGGGAAGAAGTCCCAGACCTTATTACTGATAGCCACAAATTATTATTATCCTTCTGAGTGCCGAAGAAGCAGCCTCCACGTCTCCTCAAATTTCCGACAGCCTTACCATTCTCGCGTAGCTGCTCCCTTTTCACGCATTCAGAAGTTGAACAGGAAAGATGATGACCTAAAAAACAAACAAAACAACAGCAGTACCTATTCTAATACTTAATAGTAACTTAATCCTAATTATTCTAACCAAGAGTAAGCTTTAGAACACTGCATTCCTGATGCAGTGTTCTAAAGCTTAATGTTCCCATCTTGCCCCACCTTCCCCTACATATGTAGGCCTATGTTAAGTGGTTGTGTTTCGTTTACGTAGCTCCACACTCCATTGCTCTATCATGTATAATTGCTTTTAAAATGTTGCCAATTGAGTTACCTCTCGGAATTTCTCGACAATGCCGAATGTTACCACTAGAGGCACTTTCACAATAAACTTTTTTTTTATTTTGTATTTTCATAGTATAGGTTTATTTATGCTATACTTTAAATGTTATTTCTACAGAAATGCTTAAAAAAAGGCACTAGTAATTTTATTAAAGAGTCCTTTTTTAGTTTCAATGCGAAAAATGCCGTTTTCAAAACAAAAACAAAATAAAATTCGAAAAAGGTATCTTTTCGAAGAGTACGAAAAAATAATTCTTTGTCCATTTGTATCCAGCTCTCTTAAGAGCAAAGGAAACCACAGCTAATATCAACAGAACCTAGCTATATCTATGTATATACTACATCCAATTGGGTAGTTATGACATAGCTTTCTTATTCCTACATTAATTACATATTTAATAACATACCTAGATATGTATATGTACCTTTTATTCATATATCTACTCTTAATACATACTCTTAATGCGTGTGTGCACGCGTTCTAAATATGATCGTCTATACGGTTCAATAAACGTAATACATTGGTACGCACACAACGAATTTGAAATCGTTCTAATTTCGTTGCCCAACCGTCGCTAAATACGAGAATTTCATAAATATTGAAACAAATTTATCCCTCCTCCGCTACGATTTTGAGACCGAAATGCCTCTCACTAGTAAAAGTTGTTCCCGTCAACGGCGGGAATTTTTCATTACAGAACGGCGACATACGGTCGAAATTCGACATCGGCCTTCGCACCGCACAAAACCGCTTATCTATCGATAGGTAGTAGTTACTGGTCTTTTTTATCATCAGAAACATTTTACGTACATATTTCAATCGGGTATGCGCTAATGTCCTGAACGGCAATAGAGTACAGCCACTAGCGTAAACCACATTTGAGAGCATTGTGTACCTGCTAAGTTAATAGTCGCGATTGCGAAAATATTAGAATTGTGTCTTTTCGTATCAAGGACGGATCGCAGGAAGAATCGAGCACTAACTAACAATGTGCTATAATAATACCGTACAATCTGGTACGTCATTACGGCTTGTAGAATGAGAAGAATTTGTTTTAAAGACTGCACCTGAAAATTCTTTTTAATCTAATATAATAAAGAAGTAATTTATATACATTATGGCAATGTCATGTGTTTATTTCACAATCTTGCACTTTCTTGTATTTCTTTATGTTTCCTGGGTCTTACGCATGAGTAACTCAATTTAAGTAGTTTATACTGTTTTACTGAAGATATATATCTATCTATTATAATGCCATCAACTACAAATATATCAATACGATCAGTAGCGGCTCTTCTTAAAGAGCCACGGTCCCATGACCCTACTATTGCAAATCACAAATTAATCATTAAAAAGCTTTTATTTTCTGTAAAAATACTATATAGTATATGAAATACACGTAGGCGCTCCTTATATTTTGCGTGTGCTACTACTATGCAACTGTGTTGGATGGTAGCGAACGTTAAAAAAAACGATTGTAATCCACTCCCAAATTATTTTAACATATTTATTTAAAGAAAATAGCAAATAAATAAAGGACGTCATACTACTATAAAATTCTAACCCCTGAAACCTAATTCTACTTTAGTGACAATGAAATTCAAATATTTTAAAAAAGTTTTAAATTTTTATCACAAAATCAGTCATATGACTGCAGAGTGTATATTTTGTGAGTGCATTCAAGTATCAATATTTTCTTAAATACTGATATTTTTGATAATGACTTTTAAAACATGCATATTTACATACATATCGACATATTACGCGAATTTCATGATCAATTCCATACTAAAACTAAATAAATCTCTGGAAAAACTGACAACACCTGTACAGTTAATTTCGTTGTTTCATAAAATGAAAAATTTCATTCGTGCCAAGAAAATAGGTGTACAGCTGACATCTATTGCCAGAAGGAAGACTACTCTGGGATTAACAACAGGAAGTCGCAGAATTCAAGTTGGGCGAGCATTCAACTTAGGAAATCAAAAACAAAGAAATGGCGAAGATCTTTTACGGAAAGCGTTCAATACAGCAGGAATAATGCAAAATATCATTAAGAGTATTAATTTATATCTCTTATGATCGACTTCATAATCAAAACTAACCTTCCATTAAATTTTAATTTGACAATTAACTTTAAATCGATTCTCATAATCATAAAATTCTTAACGCCGGCATTAAACGCATTAGAGCATCTAAATACTAATATTATATGTCAAAGCTATTCTGCTAAATATAAAAAGAAAACCAAATAAAAAATCACGACTTAATAATTGTAATATTATATAAGTTAATTTACCAGATAAATGTGTTTAATATATTGAATGAATATTGTACTTAATCATAATAAAAATATATGAATTGTAAAACAATAAGAAAAGCCCTTCAATCGTATGGATTCAATCCTTCTAATTGCGTTCGATTTTATCTGTCAACTATTTTTTCTATATTAATATACATATTTATCCAATTAGTTTGGAATGAAAAATATTTTCCATTCGACGGCTCTTTACGTGGCTAAGGGCGCGTTAATAGTTTTGTGGTGGAAATTTCAAATACCCATATTTTGTTCGGGGACACATTTTGTGGAAAATTGATTTAAACGTAAAATAAACAAATAAAATATTCGTGAAGAATACTAGTGTAGAAAACGATGAAAAAAAATTAATTCGCGTAATATGTCGATATTTATGTAAATATGCATGTTTTAAAAGTCATTATCAAAAATATCAGTATTTAAGAAAATATTGATACTTGAATGCACTCACAAAATATACACTCTGCAGTCAGAGCGACAGACAAATGACTGATTTTGTGATAAAATTCAAAACTTTGCTTTCTTGTCTGACAAATGTCTTAAATTGGGCATTCTATTTGCTATTTGTAGATCTGTTTGGTATTTTTGTAATAATTTTTTTTTCCATAAATATGTTAAAATAATTTGGGAATGGATTCCAATCGTTTCTTTTTAACGTTCGCCACCATCCGACACAGGTGCATAGTAGTACCATACGCAAAATATAAGGTGCGCCTACGTGTATTTCATATACTACCCTGTTGCGGAACTGGCGGTAGGCTATGGAGTTACTCCAGTTAGTCTTTCGTATGTTCATATCCTACTGCTACCCAGCAGGAACCCGTTCTGCACAATGGTAGCAAATGGAAATACGTCCCCCGTAGATGACAGAGGAAGACCAAAAACGATTGATAAGATCTGAGGCTTGTTCACCTCGTCTGTACGGGTTACCAAAAATACGTAAGCCTACGCCCAATAGTGAGCACGATCGGTTCACCGACCTATGGCCTTGCCAAACACGTGGATAACCTCCTACATAGGGCACACGGCATCTAACATAAAAGATTCACATGACTTTGTCAAGAAAATCTCAGAGTTCTAACTTTTCCACTTTGACATACTAGTGAGATTTGATGCAGTTTTCTTATTTACCATGGTTCCGGTTCAGGAGGTGCTGCAGCTCATTAGCAATAAGTTCGCTCAGAAATCGCACGACTTGTTGACCATGTTCTGATCACAACATATTTTCAATAAAACCAGGAAAACTATGACCAGCTAGATGGAGTGGCAATGGGTAACCAGTTGGCTCGCGTTGTCGCGAATTACTACATACATGGAGGAGTTCGAGACCAGGGCCCTGGATACCACCAGATACAAACCTACCTGCTAGTTCCGTTATGTGAACAATACGTTCATTATTTGGCCCCACGGAGAGGATGCATTTGATGCATTGGAACCTTTCCAACATTTAAACAGCATCCACCTACGCATACAGTACACGATGGGGATGAGGGAAACGGACGGAGGCCTCCCCTTCCTGGACGTGTTAGTCAGCAGGAATGGGGATGGAACACTCAGCCGAGAGAGTGTACCGGAAACCTACTCACACAGACCGGTACTTGCACAAGAACTACAACCATCCACTGGGACAGAAGAGGGGAGTTATGAGGACCCTAAGAGATCGTGCCGTGCGCATCTATGGACCTCGGGTTCTGCTCCAGGAGCTAGCGCACCTAGATCGCACCTTACTTGCGAACGGGTACTCCAAGAAGGAGGTGGAGAGGGCTCTGCATGCAAGGACAACCCCTGCCAACTCACAGGGTAACAGGGAGGAACAGGAAAATGTTAAGAATACCTTTTTCTTGCCCTACTTCAAAAATGTAACGGACCGGGTTAGTAAACACCTAAAGAAACACCACGTGAAGACCGTTTTCAAACCGACGGGACAAATAAAGCACCTCCTACGCTACGTGAAAGACCCCAGAGACCCTTTGTCATCTACGGGGGTATATCGGATACCACGATCGTGTGGATCTATCTACATTGGCACGACAAAACGAAGCATCAACAACATAGTCGGCTGGACAGGCTAAGAATAAGTCGGCCATCGCAGAACGTGCCCTACAAAACGCCGACCATTACATCCAATTTGATGACACAAAAGTACTATCCACCACCTCGCACTACCACATAAGGCTATTCCGAGAATCCATAGGTATTTACAAACATGGAAACAACTTCAAGCGAAAAGAAGAAGCACGTACTTTAAACAAGATCTCGTACCCGGTGTTGCGTGCTCGTACCATACAACAAAACGCACTCCGACCAAGACCAATCGGAGGTATCCATCACGCCTGTTACATAGACACCAACTATATATAAATACATCACTCAGGACGTCGGATCACTAAACGACGAGCCATCGCGAAGGGAACTTCGACTTCACCGCTGAAGATATTCACCGCAGTTGTGAACAAAACGTACGGAAGTACACTTAAATAACTACAGTATTTCAAAATGAACTGCAGTTCATATCTTTCTTGCGGTAAAAATTATGAAAATGAAATAATAAACATAATAAAGAAGTTATTCCTGAAAAATTCATCAAAGTAGTAAAAAAACAAGCCATTTGTTTAAGTAAACAAACAAATAAAATAAATATTGTATTTCCCATTCTTCGTAATAAGTAATACGTCCGCTTACGCTTAGAATATCCATTATATTTTACTCGACGATCTACACTTAAATAACTCATGTGCTGTGTGTCGTGCTATGTTTTCATCGATATAAAATCAAAAAAACACCGGAATAGTTTCACGTTAATTAGGTGGGAAATGTAAACAGGTGGCTCGTGTACGTGCAGTTAAAAACTAAATACATATATGCAATTTCGAACGAAACGTATTTCCTACCGTATTTATATTCACGTAGATAAGTATTCCGATAAGAACTGCATGTATACCATTTACAGGTTGAATCGCGATTGGGGTGCCTCTACGGACGCGTCCAGGATCTTCTTGCTGCAAAAATCTTGTGTGCGGAGTATATTTGAACTGAAAAAGATTAATTCTTGTCAGGAAGTTTTTAAAAGTAATAGGTTACTCATACTTACAAAGTTATATGTGATAGAATCTGTGGTATTTTTAAAAGAAAAGTACGAGTTTTTTGAAGAATGATAACTCCAACACTCCTCTCAAATAAATTAGTTACATAATTATTTTAAATATAAATAAATTGGAAGGAATTCTGACAAAAGATAAAATTTATATAACTCATTACCTATAGTTACCAATGAATAAAATTCTCTTCATTACACACCTATCCAAGTCTGAAAACATTTTAATAAATTCATTTAACTACTAAAAAACAAATAAAAACTATACAGGTAAAATAAATATTTTGTTTTGATTATTTACTATGCCTTCTTCTGTGTTATGTGTATTTAACCTTGATTCGTCAAAATTTGGCCGAAACGATGATTTTCTGTACCTGACAGCCCCAATTTAGTTCTTCCTGTCTACTAAGCACTGTTTTTTTTTAATTGGCTTCCTTTGCAGATATCACTGCTTATTTTATAAAATCAACTTAAAAAATTCTTTTACTAGCATCATTATTGTGCATAATTTTGCGTAGTTGAAGGTGTTCCAACCTGCTACAGTGATTTTTGCCAAACATCATATTAACACAGGGCCTATGGTTTTACGTCCTTGTCTGAGAAGAAGACAGATCCTAACTTTTTTCGAAATAAAAATTACCAGCTTGGCTAAGGCGTGATTGAAAGACAGATATGCTAACCATTCAGTCACTAAACCTGGCTTATTATTAATGTACTTACGTTTATAACAGTATTCTATGAATATAATATCATAGAGTGGATTAATATATATATCTTAAACATATAATTCTGCATTTAATGAACTTGAAAAATTTATTAGTATCGACTTCCAAACATTAATATTAATGACGTAGCTTTACAATTCCAACGTTTTACGTTACCTGAAGCCTAGTCCGAAACCGGTCGTGAATATAATCAAAATTAAATTTAAGGATTTAATATAGAACTGCGTTTTCTCTGCTTTTAATCGTTCAAATTGAATTCACCAATCCAGAACTTAATAATTCATTTAAATATGATTTATTAAAAATTTCAGTAAAAGTTGTAAAATTTAGAGTAGGTTCAATATGTAAAAACTTGGGAATGGATTTTGTAAAGTAAGTTTAAATAAGTATATGTAGGTAGGTACCACTAAGATACGGCTTGCGCACGTATGCGATATCAGGTGATATATAGTTCAGGAATATGTTTCATTTAATATTTATTACTTTGTAAACATTGTACTTAATATAGAAAAAAATCATAATTACAGAAAATTATTCGTGTTTAATTTTATTTTCCTTGAGCGCATGCAACCAAATTTACGCGGGTATTATTAAAATTGCCTAATAATCACAGAAACTTCACGTGACATGACCTTTACGTGACCCATGTTGTATTTGCGGTGTTCCAACCACAAATGACAGTTGTATTTTTAGGTTAGAAAGCATAATTGTATATATTTTTAATAAGTAAATCTGAATGAAATGTCTACAAATCTTGCTAAAACCCTACTGAAGACTTGTTTCAAAAAATTAAACGCATCGTCTGAACAATCTAGATCCTTGGGTACATTTAAGGCAGCGTTTATTAAAGAACTAAATAAACCATTGGTTGTAGAAGATAAGAAGCAGCAAAAATTAAGCAAAAACGATGTAAGAATAAAAGTGCATTACTGTAGTGTTAATTCGGTAGATTGTATTAACTTTCGCGATAGTAAAAGGGAATTGCCTTTTGTGCCCGGTTATGAATTATCGGGTAAAGTTGTGGAGCTTGGTAAGAACGTCTCTAATGAACAGTTGATTGTTGGAGAGAGAGTAGCTGCTCTTAGTTTAGACAAGTTCGGTGGCTTTGCAGAAGAATGTGTGGTAAGAAGAAAATGAAATATGCTTTAGTGATGAAGTGTAGAGTTGTGATTTCTAGGTCAACGTTAATGATTGTTTTCGTGTCCCCACAAATGTAACTAGTAAAGATGCGGCTGTGTTGATATGTGGCCATTCTACTGCAGTTTTTACATTTTCAAAGCTACGTCGTCCACATGAAAATGAGAAAATTATTGTGTCAGCTGGTGCGGCAGGTTTGGGATTAGCAGCAATTGATGTTGCAGCTAGTATGTTCAAAGCAAAGGTACTTTTTTTTGTTTATCTATCTGCATCGATATATATTCCCATATCGATCATTTAGCATTTTTTATTGGTTTTGTGTCTCACATACAGAGTGTATCATCTAATAAGTGATTCTAGCACTCTATATTTTATTGGTTTTATCTTATAAAGAAATCTTTATAATAGTTTTATAAAATTCAGTATTACACTATTTAAAAATATTTTTAATTTTTTTTTATTAAAAAGCAAGTAAACCATATTTACTTACTCTGTTAATTTAATGGGAACAATCTATATTATATTAATTAATTTTTGAATTTTGCGTCAAAAATTAATATAACTTTATATAAGCTATTATCTGCCTGAATAACATGATTATTTAATTTTCTTTAAAGAATGACCGCAATGCAAACTTTCATCTGAAGTTTGTGATTTGCTTTGGATATTTTAATTTGAAACTAAATTTTGAATTTTTGGTTTTTTACCGTTCTTCAGAACCAATTTTTTGAGTGTTGATTGAGACAAAGCAACATGCTGAATTGAAAAACTACGAAGTTTGTTTCATAATATAGTACTTGTTTGGCAAATTAGTTTCTCATTTTTAATTTATTTTTATATGTAACCATTTAATCAAACACAAAAATAATAGTGTTATTTTACCTTAGCAGAAGAAGTGAGTGTCCTATAAAACAAATTAAATCATTATGCATAAAGTGAGTATAAAATTGTTTAAGTAGAAAGAACAGTTTTCGAAAAAAAGAGAATCTGAATAGCATTCTTGTTTTTTTTCTTGTTGCTATCCTATCATTTTGTGTCTTTTTCATTGCAATTGTTTCTGTGCTCTTTTCGTTTTTCTTAAACTCCTTTATTCCCTGTATTATGCTGTATTGATCTGAATTGTCCACGCGCTGTTCATAAAACCCTCTCACGCAGTTGTTGCAATTAAAATGGAAATGTAGACAAAAAAAATACACTAACGTGAATAAATATGGTATCTAAGTATTAAACAAATGCTTTTGGAATGATTAAAGCTTGGATTGTCTTTGTCCTTTCTCTCTTCGATTGATTTTGCTGCGTTGCCATTCAGTTTTTTCCTTGCATTTGCAATTATTTTTGTATTATTTCTATTTTATTTATTTATTTTTAGATTTTTGCTTCTGTATTCTATGGGCTGTTTTTCTAGCTCATAAAACAGTCCCAACAAGTTGCTTTCGAAACAATGCAATCTAAATTAATATCTAAACAAAGAAGTCCTTAATATATACTTAATAATAATATACTTTCCAATTACCAAGCTTTTCCAAAATCTTTTGCTATCATCCAATGTAATTGTCGCAACATTAATTCCTTAATCCTTTGAGTTTCGACTACAATAATCATTTGATCTCAAGTAAATTTTGTTTGTTGACTCCCACAAAATTTGCATGAGAAAACACTGCCAATAAGATCTAGAACTAAGTCATAGCAAAATTGTTTTAGGTAATGCAAAAATAATCTTTCCCAGTATTCAATAATTGATCAAAAATCAAAGTTTTCTTGATGAAATCCATGTCTACTCAACAATGCAGCAACCTGGGCCAAAACCTAAAACTTTTTGTCATACTTGGTTTTACATTTTTGCTAATATTTCAGCGGATTTCATGGAAAGGCAATTTTCATTCTTGTTAAGGCGGTCATTATGGATAATAATGATTTCTTTTTCTTTCAATTTTAAAAAAATAATTAAATTTTGCCTTCATCTGATGGCGTTTGTTTCAAAAAAATTGAAACACCAGAAGTTTTCCAAATAAATGATTGAAATTTGGATTCGCTTTTTCTACAATTTGTAAGTTTATATTTTCTGTTTGTCATCTCTTATTTTCTAAAATTCCCACGTTTAGTGCAAAAAAAACATAAGTCATTTTTCTTAAAAACTGTTGGAGGTACCAACACCATTTTTTTTTTCTATATTGTAGAGTAATAGATGATTTGATATTTTAAAATATCTGCCACGTTGAGAAAAAGACAAAAAGGAAGTTGATAAAGGTGAGAGAATTCTGAACTTTGGAGTTTAATAATAATTAACCTCTAAATATATTAAATTACATACAGAATAATTAAATCAGTGACATTCGTCAAAAACATATACAGAAAACTACTTAAAGATAGCAACAATTGTGCCATACACTGTTAGATCCCACTAAAACTTAATTACTTCACTAAAAAAAAAAAATTTTTGCAGTAAATATATGGTAAACACTTCTCCATAAAAGGAAACTAGGAAAAAGAAAATTCATTGAATAGAACCGGAAATAAAAAGTAAAAAAAATGTCATTTACAACCCAAAAATGTTGTGAAGTCTTAAAAAAATATGTTCAGTGTTCACCAATGCCGTACCGCAATATTAAAGATATCTTCTATAGGAAATAGGAATATGAACAAGCAGACAATTATATTTTACGCTTGGCCTAGTAAATTTCTTACAAACAATTAAAATCAATTCTACAATTTTTTGCTTAGATTCCACTTTATTGTCCTTTTCACCTTTATCAAACAACTTTTAACATAGTATTAATTATAGTAGAAAACTCCACTCAGGAGATAGATTTTCTTAATACTACTGAACAAAACAAACTAAATTAAATCAATAGGTAAATAACTAAAAACGAAGCCAAAACCAAAAATAGGTAGAATGAACTGTTAAAATTATGAAATATGTAATTAAAGTTTGTACTTTTTCTGTGACGATCTGGATCAACTCAAGCAATTAGTCACACAAGATGAGATGGTGTAAACGTATGCAATGGCGTTAAAATCTCAATGTATACTTTTTTTAAGTTATAAGTGCTATATTATTTAAAAAAATAAGTCCTTTATCAATATATTCAATAAAAAAAAACATTTTTTTTTTCATGATAACCCTAGTACTGTAAATACCCCTATGCACACTTAGTTTAATCCTTAGACCATGGATATATCGAACATAAGACGCGCTCTAGCTCTGACGGGTGAAGCAAACATGAATTGAGCGCGTGACGTCACATTGAGGCAAGACTACGAGTCAATCCAAGCTAATCTTTTTCCTATCGTCTGACGAGTTGATTTTGAATGAAGTTAAAAAAAAAGAATTAAATAATTCAAAACCTTTTATTAAATAATTTGAGTATTATTCCACTAATAATAAGTTTTTTGTAAAATATTCCTATATATCCTATCTGTACTGGACAGTTGATCAATCATGGAATATATTTTAATTAATGGTTATTATTTTGACAACTCTTATGATAGAGACTAATAGCTTGGGACTAGGAAAGGGCCAAATGGGTTCACAGAAACGTTCCAATTTAATATAAATCTGTTTCTTTATGTTTTGATTAGTTTAATAATAATATGCTAATTCTTGAATAAAATAAACAAATAAAATACATTTAAAGAAATTGTAAATTAAAACTTTTAAAAAATTGTGAATTATTGATTTTTAACCAAAATCGTTTTTGTTGGCCGCCTTTTTATTCTACAGTCATCTATGTTTCTTTTTCAAGCCGAAATCACTCGGAAAGCTGTAAACAATTTCAACTTGTCAATTAATAAGCCACAACTACTTTTAAGTATTTTAAATATCTTTTTGTAGTTAGGTAAGAAAGTATCTCTTTTAGGAAACCAAGATGATCAGTAGACAGACACCTACAGATCCAAATCAAACATTAGAACGTGAATATTATATATTTACAACAGATTTTAACAGATCAAAGATGGATCAATTCAGTTAGAAGGAACACGTTTTTTACAGTGTATATATTTTACTTAAGTTTAGTTTAATAATACTTTTATATACATTTGCAATCCAAGTTTATTGATATGTCAACAAGAAGACAGGAAAGATTGCTGGAATTCGGTTTTGTCGAAAACTGACGTGTACGAAGGTTGCACACTCATTGTATAGATATTTTAAGATTGTTAATTAAGTGTAGTAATTTGTTTTGCAAAATTCGAAGAGTATTTTTTATGATGTACACACACCTGAATGTAAGATGATTCCATAATTTTGTAATAATTAGTTTGTTTTTCATTATAGTTTAAGCGTTCCAGTATTTATTTGTCGCATGACGGCGTGAAGCTAGCAACGCTTTTACCGCACGCTTCCAATACCAGTGGCAACCAAACTGTTCCAGCAACGGTTCGAAAAAAATCGTATTGTCCAAACTAATGTTGTCACACAACAAATTAGTTATGCAGAAATCCTATACGATAGGCTTTCTAAACACACAGTAAATTCTAATGTCACCCCCGGAATAACGACACCGGGGGTGCGAAATCGTATATACGGCATATAACCGGAGAAAAAATTCAGTGGTATCTAAACTAAGTGTTGTCAACACAAATTTGATTATGCAGAAATGTTACCTATACGATAGCTTGTCTAAACACACAGTCAATCTAATGTCACCCCGGAATAACGCACACCGGGGTTCGAATCGTATATATACAGCATAAAACCGGAGAAAAATTCGTGGTATTAACTAAGTGTTGTCACACACAAATTGATTATGCAGAAATGTTACCTATCGATAAGGCTTTCTAAACCACACAGTCAATCTATGTCACCCCGAAAACGACACGGGGGTTTCGAAATCGTATAACGGCCATATAACGGGAGAAAAAAATCGTGGTATCTAAACTAAGTGTTGTCAACAAAAATTTGAATTATGCAGAAAGTTACTATACGATAGCTTTTAAACCACACAGTCAATCTAATGTCCCCGGAATAACGACCCGGGGTGCGAAATCGTATAATACGGCAATAAACCGGGAGAAAAAAATTCGTGTATCTAAACTAAGTGTGTCACACAAATGATTATGCAGAAATGTACCTATACGATAGGCTTTCTAAACCACACAGTCAATCTAAATGTCACCCCCGGAATAACGACACCGCGGGGTGCGAAATCGTATAAAATACGGCATCTAAACCGGAGAAAAAAATTCGTGGTATCAACTAAGTGTTGTCACACAATTCTTGATTATGCAAAATGTTACCTATACGATAGGATTTTCTAACAACACAGTCAATCTAATGCACCCCGGAATAACGACACGGGGGGTTCGAAATCGTATAAATACGGCATATAACCAGGAGAAAAAAATTCGTGGTATCTAAACTAAGTGTTGTCACACAATTTGATTATGCAGAAATGGTTACCTATACGATAGGCTTTCTAAACCACACAGTCAATCTAATGTCACCCCCGGAATAAACGACACCGGGGGTGCGAAATCGTATAATACGGCATATAACCGGAGAAAAAAATTCGTGGTATCTAAACCAAGTGTTGTCACACAAATTGATTATGCAGAAATGTTACCTATACAAGGCTTTCTAAACCACACAGTCAATCTAATGTCACCGCAAGACAACGACCACCCGGGGGTGCGAAATCGTATAAAAAGGCATATAACCGGGAGAAAAAAATTCGGGTATCTAAACTAAGTGTTGTCACACAAAATTGATTATGCAGAAATGTTACCATATACGATAGGCTTTCTAACCACACAGTCAATCTAATGTCACCACCGGAATACGACACGGGGGTGCGAAATCGTATAATACGCATATAACCGGAGAAAAAAATACGGTTGAACTTGGCAAACACTTTATTAAAAAAAAATAAACGTAGTAACGGTTCGAAATGTACTTCGTTGTACCCGTTTGTACCACCTTCAGTTTCGTTTGTACCTCAAGGTTAAAAAATAGAAAGGGCTAAAAAAAATTCAGCAAGCAAGTACAAGTTATTCAAAAATGGACAACGTCAATCGAAAGAACATCGTTTGTACCCGTTTGTACCTCCATTTAATCGTTATGTACTTCCCACAAACCGGAAGTAGAAACATTTGAAAATAAGTAAGTTGGGCGAGAGAAATTTCGCTAATTTTTGAGATATCGAAAAACGGCCAACGCTATTCGAAAGAGCACGTTTGTACCCGTTTGTAACCTCCATTTAATCGTTTGTACTTCAAACAAACCGGAAGTAGTGAACAATTCAAAATATGTCAAAGAAGAGAAATTTGGCTATTTTTAAGATATCAAAAAACGGCCAAGGCTATTCGAAAGAGATCGTTTGTACCCGTTTGTACCTCTTTTTACATCGTGATGTGCTTCAACCGAACTGGAAGTAGAACAATCTAAAATAGTCAAAGAGAAATTTAGTATTTTTAAGATATCAAAACGGCCAGGCTATTAGAAAGAGCATCGTTTGTACCGCTTGTACCTTTTTTACATCGTTTGTGCTTAACAACTGGAAGTAGCGACAATCTAAAATAAGTCAAGAGAAAATTTGGCTATTTTTAAGATATCAAAAACGGCCAGGCTATTCGAAAGCATCGTTGACCCGTTTGTACCTCTTTTACATCGTTTTACTTCAACCAACCGGAAGTAGAGACAATTCAAAGTATGTCAAAGGAGAAATTGGCTATTTTTAAGATCAAAAAACGACCAAGACTATCGAAAAAGCATGTTTGTACCTTTGTACCTCCTTTAAATCGTTTGTAATACCGAACCGGAAGTAGTGCATTTGAAGATATGAGAGAGAATTTCGCTAATGTTCGATTCAATTCGTCTTGAACTGCGCTACATGACTCATTGAGTATCTTTCTTTATAATCTCCGCAGCAGAGGTCCATTACAATTAGATAATAAGAAAGTATAAATTGGGTTAAATGCTATATTTACAACGTTCCTGCAACTCAAAGATATAGAAATATACTAATAGAGTTGGTTTAAAAACAACATACTATTTTAGAATTACTTAAAAGTTCACCAGTAAAATTAAATAATAGCTAATTACTAATAATGGGTCACATTACTAGGTTTGTTGACCTAATTTGGCAAAATGCAGCATATCTGTATTTCTATGTTTCTAACATAGGGGATGGGGATCTAGGGTTAATTAAGACAAAATGTAACATAAATATTGAAAAAACTCTTCGACTTCGTTGAAGTACAAACGATTTCAAAAAGGTGCAAACAGTTGCAAACATATCTATCGATAGTAGCGTTAGCCACTTTGCGATTCCCAAAATTAGCACATTCCTCTTCCGAGAATAATTTTTCAAATGTCTCTACTCGGTTCCTTTGAGATACGAACGATTTAAAGGAGGTACGAACGAGTACCTGGCCGTTTGAATAACTCAAAAAAATAGCCAAATTTTCTCTCATTGACATATTTTGAATTGGCTCTACTTCCGGTTTGTTGAAGGTAAGCAAACGATGTGAAAAGAGGTCAAACGGGTACAAACGATGCTTTTCGAATAGCCTTGGCCGTTTTTTGATATCTTTACAAAACTAGCCAAATTTCTCTCTTTGACTATTTTTATTGTCACTATTTCCGGTTGGTGGAAGTAAACACGATTAAAAGGAGGTACAACGATGCTCTTCGAATAGCGTTGGCCGTTTTTTCGATATCTCAAAATTAGCGA
This sequence comes from Protaetia brevitarsis, assembly GCA_004143645.1. Lineage (NCBI taxonomy): Eukaryota > Metazoa > Arthropoda > Insecta > Coleoptera > Scarabaeidae > Protaetia > Protaetia brevitarsis. The sequence goes on along the minus strand of RXPK01002635.1, from coordinate 2,571 downwards.
ATTCTCTCGCCAAACTTACTTATTTCAAAATGTTTCTATTCGGTTTGGTGGAAGTACAACGATTTAATGGAGGTAAAAAGGGTAGCAAACGAATGTTCTTTGATTGACGTTGTCGCGTTTTTGAATAACTTGTACTTGCTTGCTTGAATTTTTTTTAGGCCTTTCTATTTTTTTTACCTTTGAGGTACGAAGAAACTGAAGGTGGTACAACGGGTATAAAACAACGATGCTTTTGAATGGCGTTGTCCGTTTTAAATATATTGTAGCTTGCTTGCCTGAATTTTTTTACCCTTCTATTTTTTAACCTTGAGGTACAAACGAAAACGAAGGTGGTACAAACGGATACAAACGAGTAAATCAACCGTACTACGTTTATTTTTTTTAATAAAGTTGCTCCCAAGTTCACACCGTATTTTTTTCTCGTAATCCGTATTAACGATTCGCACCCCCCGTGTCGTTATTCCGGGGGTGACATTGGATGACTGTGTGGTTTTAGAAAGCTATCGTATAGGTACATTTTGCATAATCAAATTTGTGTGACAACACTTAGTTTAGATACCACGATTTTTTTCTCCCGGTATATGCCGTATTATACATTTCGCACCCCCGGTGTCTTATCCGGGGGTGACATGTTGACGTGTGTTTAGAAAGCCTATGTATAGTAACATTTCTACATATCAAATTTGTGTGACACACTTAGTTTAATACCACAATTTTTTCACCCCGGTTATATGCGTAATTATACGATCGCACCCCCCGTGTCGTATTCGGGTACAATGGATTGACTTTGCTTAAAAGCCTATCGTATAGTAACATTCTACATATCAAATTGTGTGACAACATTAGTTAATACCACGAATATTTTTTCTCCCCGTTTATGCCGTATTAACATTTCCACCCCGGTGTCGTTATTCCGGAGGGACAATTGAATGACTGTTGGTTAGAAAGCCTATCGTATATAATTTCTACTAATCAAATTTTGTGCAACACTAGTTAATCCACGAATTTTTCTCCCGTATATGCCGTATTATACATTCCACCCCCCGGTGTCGTATTCGGGGTACATTAGATTGACTGTGTGGTTAGAAACTAATCTATAAGTAAACATTCTACATATCAAATTGGTGACAACACTTAGTTAAGATCCACGAATTTTTTTCTCCCGGTATATGCCTATTTAACGATTTCGCACCCCCCGTGTCTTATTCGGTGACATTGCATTGACTGTTGTTAGAAAGCCTATCGTAAGTACATTCTACATAATCAAATTCGATTGAAACACTTATTACACACACGAATTTTTTTCTCCGTTATATGCCGTATTATCAATTTCGCACCCCCCGTGTCGTTATTCCGGGGTGACATTATTGACTGTCTGGTTTAGAAAGCCATCGCATAACAAAATTTCAACATAATAAATTGTGTGACAACACTTAGTTTAGATACCACGAAGTTTTTTCTCCGTATATGCCGTATTAACGATTTCACACCCCCGTGTCGTTATTCCGGGTGACAGTGGATTACTGTGTGGTTTAGAAACCTATCTATGAGTAACTTTCTACATAATCAAATTGTGTACAACATTAGTTAGACTACCACGAATTTTTCCTCCCGGTATATGCCGTATTATACGATTTCGCACCCCCGGGTCGTTATTCCGGGGTGAAAGTAGAGGACTTGGGTTAGAAGCCTATCGTATAGTAAATTCTGCATAATCAATTTGAAACACTTATTAAATACCACGAATTTTTTCTCCCGTATATCCGAATACATTTCCACCCCGTTCGTTATTCCGGGTGAATTGATTGACTGTGTGTTAGAAAGCCTATCTATAGTAATTTCTGCATAATAAACATTGTGTGACACACTAGTTTAGATACCACGAATTTTTTCTCCCGAGTTATGCCTATTATACGATTCCACCCCCCAGTGTCTTATCCGGGTGACATTGTGACTGTTGGGTAGAAAACCTATCGACAAGTAACATTCTACAAATAATTTGTGTGACAAACATATTTAAGACACCAGATTTTTCTCCGATTATGCGTATTATACATTCGCACCCCCAGTCTTATCCGGGTGACATAGATGACGTTGTTAGAAGCCTATCGTATATACATTCTACATAATCAAATTGTTTGACAACACTTAGTTTAGTACCACAATTTTTTTCTCCCGGTTATATCCGTAATATACATTTCGCACCCCCAGTGCGGTATTCGGGGGATGACATGATGACTGGTAGGGTTAGAAAGCTATCGTATAGGTACATTTCTAATAATCAATTGTGTGACAAACTTAGTAGATACCACGAATTTTTTTCTCCCGTTATATCCGTATTACCGATTTCGCACCCCCCAGTGTCGTTATTCCCGGGGGTGACTAAGATTGACTGTGTGGTTTTAGAAAGCTATTCGTATAGGTACATTCTGCATAATCACATTATGGTGTGAAAAACAAATTTTAGTTATTTTTTATTGACAATAGATTTTTTTTCGAAAACCGTCATCGAGGAAAGTTTGGTTGGCCACTGGTATTGGAAGCGTTGCTGGTAAAAAGCGTTGCTAGGTT